>SGPL01000408.1:0-20321 GCA_004802705.1 Bondarzewia mesenterica | reverse complement strand
AGNGTATGNAGTNCGTATNNGAGTCCGAGGGCTGTGTGACGCNTNNNNCATNNNAGNTGTCAGTCNGTCAGNCANCCCCACGATGATTTGCTCCACCTCGTCGCCACCNANAATGACGAAGGTATATATAGAACAAAACCATCAGTCCGTNACTCNACTGTAACGTTCANNTTCCCCCCTCTATTTCCCTCGCACCCTCCTTGTCTGGTTATAAGGAGAGCTTGTATTCNTNCATCTGTCCTANNTTGAGTGCGATCGCCNGGGCCCGANCATAGAATTGCTGCTGCGCGCGCGAGGATAAACGAAGTTCATACACGCCTTCTTGGAGAGGCNCGGTCTATTTTTGCTGCGGAAGGCTTCAGTNNTTNCAGCCTGTATAGGATCATTTATCGCACTAGCAGTNCCTCCNTTGCCTTGCTGCACCAACATCCTTCATATACCATCCCCCGCCGGGTNCCCCCACATCCTATTCAGCGTAGATAGATAGAGATCCGGACACACGTCTTTTCTTGTTCTTCTTCCACCTTTNTNCGACGCTCCTTCGCTTTCGCAATGGTCTANTCGAGGACACTCTGCGCTTTNGCGCTCGCTCTGCCTGCCGTCGTGCGCGCAAGTGCAACTTACGGTATGGTGAAAGAGTATTCGGGCACGAGTTTCTTCGACGATTGGGACTTTTATGGCAATTGTGAGTCTTACATGGAAAGGATTTAACGTGCGAGCGCCGCTGACCGTGGACTTTTTATCGCACAGTTGATAATCTGACCAACGGCGATGCCATGTACGTCTTCGTGTATTTCTTGGCTTTGTTTGCACCGCCTGGATGTGTCTGTGATCTGACGGCGTTTGTCGCCTATCGTGCGGNTTTTTTTTCCTTCTTTTTTTTCTTGTCTCCTCTTTTTTTTTTCAGTTTCTTGTCNGCGGCTGCTGCAAAGTCGGATAANCTTGCCTTCGTGAACTCTGCGGGCAATGCCATCATGAAGGTCGATAATACCACGACTGTGGCNTTCAACGACAAGCGCAACACGATCCGTATCTCNTCCAAGGCTTCGTACGGNGTAGGCAGCGTCTGGGTCGCGGACATGCTCCATGTGCCCTACGGAGTGAGTGCTTTCCCCCCTTGGTCTGTTTTAGCTTCCTTAATCACACACCCTTGACAATGTCGTAGTGCTCGGTGTGGCCCGCATGGTGGTCACAAGCACCGGCCTGGCCCAACGGAGGAGAAATCGATACCTTCGAGGGTGTGAACCAAGTCACCCATAATCAGTTCGCCCTGCACACGAACCCTGTGAGTCGCTACTCGCCGACTCGTCTTCCCTTCNTGCGAAGGCANNACTAAAGTTGGCCAACTCAGGGATGCACNGTGACGAACCCGAACCAAACTAGCACGCTTCAGAACTCGACNGACTGTTCNTTCCAATCCAATAGCAACGAAGGATGTGTCNTCACGAANCCCAGNACCGCGTCCTATGGCGCCGGATTCGCNTCTGCTGGAGGAGGAGTGTTCGTCACTGAGTTCGCCGAGTCGGGTATCTCGTATGTTCCCCCGTTCATTGACCCTCGGCTTGGTTTGATCTAATTATTGAACAGGATCTGGTTCTTCTCGGTCGGTCTCGTTTGACGTCTATAAATATTCTGGCCTGATCTCACGTTGATCGACTCTTGTNTAGCGTTCTGCCGTACCCAGTTCGCTGTCGAGCAACACTAGNTCAGTGGACACTTCCACGCTNGGCACTCCCGTNGCGAATTANCCGTCCACCAGCTGCACAATTGACACGTTCTTCGCGGCCCAACATCTCATTTTCGACATTACGCTCTGCGGAGGTGCGTCACTAATCACCGCAGCTTCGANAGTCCATCAATAGAANTGACTGACCAAATCGTCATCTCATCTCCCACCCCTCCTCCTTCCATTCCTCCTCGAAAACTTCAGACTTCGGTACGTGCCTCCCCCCACCCTGAACGCTAAGCACTGATGATATGATATTCCGATGCNCTTCNATTTACCTTCATTTTTTTCTCTCCGTCCTTGCAGCCGGATCGGCGACCGTGTTCGCACAAACCTGCACGGGGACGTGCTACAACGACTACGTGATCGGTTCTCCGTCCAACTACGACAACGCNTACTTCGAAGTCCAGTCCGTGCGCGTGTACGGTAACTCCACCTCGTCCACCATTGCTAGCGGTGNCACTCCCGCNCGCGCGCTCACGTCTACGGCCTTCGGTGCTGGGGCGCTGGCGGTCGTTGGGTATGTGCTCCAGTCGTTGCTCTTGTAGAGGTATGCATNGTGGTNGACTNTGCGGCCTGGCCTTCAGCAGCTTAGGAGATGGTGTGGAATGANGATCATCTAGATCGGTCTTGCAGGATTNAGCTNGTAANTTANCGCGAAANGGGGACACATACTCAGACCAGTGCTTAGGATCCAANTGCGGATCGCGTATATACTACTTACCTTGACTTACCGCTCAGGCCTNNGGACCTNTNGNNNATTTCNNNGANNTCANNNNTATCNACCNTTNTCNTTTTNNNNGCACTTANGAGACGCTCGGAANCTCTGTCTGATCANNAAGAGNGAAAGTAGCNGCTANTACTNNTNANNCNANTNCANANTGANTTCNANTNANNNGANNNCNNGTAANTTGNNNCCTTNANNTNNNNTNANAATNCNATCANNTGCGACACAACAGNCGCAGCTTTCGGCGTCCGCGAGCGTCCGCAGCAGTCTTTCCTTTCAATGGAAGTNTAAGTAATTNATGTAGTTTNCTTGCTACCTTGNCTTTGCTCCACCGACTGCCATCTCCTCCCTTCCCTGCATGTGTTGTTGCTGCGACGTGTGGGCACTGTTTTGNCTCAGNNACTGGCGTGCCGGTTCAANCTTGAAGCTTGCAGTCCGAGCCGTACGCATCCATTTCCCTCTTGTTTCCGCGCAGCTGGCCTCCGTCACCCGNGCTCGGTCAATCAGTCTCTGCTAGGTCGGCGCCTCACCACACAGTAGTCTCCGTTGCTGACCTAACACAGAAGATAGTCATTCTGTGTTACCACACAGAAACACAGAACGTCTTCTGTGGAGGTCGCAACGGAGAATCAGTTGGCCGACACGTAGTCATCGCTAGTCATCGGCCTCTCTACGAGGCGCTTGTCTGACTGAGCGATTCGTGGGCGCGCGAACGTTAACTCTAACTTGCTTCCAAGAGCGCCAACTGCAAGCCGCGAGTGCACGGGCGAACNTGTTCTTTGATCGCGGCAAGGCCGGGAAAGTGATACGCATGTTTCCCCCTTCGAGTCCTCCTCCAATATCCTCGCTTTGAGTGCTCAAATATGCAGATCCATATTGCATTAATGGATGTATGCGTTGATGNTGTAAGTACATGCATACGCATCTCGGTGTCGGTAACTCGTGCTGATGCGTGATATGATCGGACTGATTATGTTGGTGCTGGTGGATCAGTGGAAGGATACCACGTTCTTTGATCCAGCGCCTTGCTGTGTCCTCGTTGGGTTCTGATACAAGTTCCTAAGGAGATTCTTTTGTTGACTCGAATAACGCCTCTGACCGTGGAGTTGTGTGCATACTTGCACCGTGGATAGATGCCGTTCTGTGCCGGTTGGGGTATCATAGTCAGTGCCTGGTTGCCCGATCATGGTCTCGGTACGGGCAGACCTGTGAGTTTTTCTTTCTGCTTGTGATCGGGTACTCGAGCCTCGATAATTTTTACAGTCGCGTCCTTTTTGCGGGAAAGCCTTTGTATTTGAAAGCATCTGTGCTCGAGACGAGCGCTCACATTTCGTGATGAGTGTGAAGCATTTGACACAGCAAGTGCGCCCAGACGCATGCTCTTTGCCCTGGTTCCTCGCACTTCCCACACTACAATATGAACCGAGTCAAGGATTGAGTATTTGGGTACTTAGAATCTCCGAGTCACAGAGGCCCTTGTGTTTGGTTCTAACTTATATAAGGGCGCTCAATTCGCGGCGCGTGAACATCTTTTAAACAAGCATCATCCTCACTCGCGAACTTGTGGACGACCGCAGGTTGCCCTTCGTCATCAATTCTGTCTTTCAGATACTGTCTTTACTTACTCCGATCCTGATACTCCCTGATCGAAGATGCTTTTAATTTCAAACCCAATTTGTGCCTTGGTCCTTGCCCTACCTGCCGTCGTTCGTGCGAGCGCGTCGTATAACCTCGTCAAGGAATATGCCGGCCCAACTTTTTTCGATGATTGGAGTTTCTACGGGAAACGTGCGTACAGTCAAGGATCAAAGCTCTCGGTAAACAGGGCTGATCTTGCATCACTACTGCAGCTGATGATCTGAACAGCGGCGATGCCGTGTCAGTTTTTCTTGCCTCTGATATCTGGTGACGCCACTGACAGTTAGTTGCTTGTCGGGCGGTGTGCAGTTTCCTGACCGCCGAACAGGCAAAGGAACAACAACTCGCTTACGTCAATGGTGCTGGCAATGCCATCATGAAGGTCGACAACAAGACTGTAGTGCCGTGGAACGACAAGCGTAACACGATCCGTATCGCTTCCAATAACACTTACGGCGTGGGCAACGTTTGGGTGGCGGACATGTTGCATGTGCCTTACGGTGTAGGAAGTCATCTCTCTGATAGGGAACGCTGGCGCTTACTCCGATCTGCGATAGTGCTCGGTGTGGCCCTCGTTCTGGTCTCAAGCACTGAACTGGCCGACTGGAGGCGAGATCGATACCTTTGAAGGTGTCAACCAAGTGACTCGGAACCAGTTTGCCCTGCACACCGATCCTGTATATCCACCGTTCGCCCTCGTATGCTGCTCGAGGATGGCTGACGTTTATGAGAACGCAGGGATGCACTGTGACCAATCCAGTACAAACCAGCACGCTCCAAAATTCGACCGACTGCTCCTATCTGACCAATGGCAATCAAGGTTGTGTCGTCACCAACCCTAGCCTGAAATCCTACGGCGCCGGCTTCGCTTCTGCAGGCGGAGGGGTGTTCGTCACCGAGTTTGCTCAGTCTGCCATCTCGTATGTCATTTTATTTAGAATCATTCTTTCCTATTTATGATGTCTGAATTTGAACGTTGATAGGATCTGGTTCTTTTCGGTATGTCCTGTCAAGTAGAGTGTCTATCAAAACTCATCCTGTCCTCGATCTAGCGCTCCGATGTTCCCCAGTCCCTTCAAGGCAACGTGAGCTCCGTCGATACGTCCAAACTCGGCACCCCGTCGCGAATTACCCCGCAACGACATGTTCATTCGCCAAGTTCTTCGCGCCTCAGCAACTCATTTTCCAAATCACCCTGTGCGGAGGTGCGTCCGCATTTGTGCACCAACCTACTAGCGTGCCGTGCAACTGATGTCCTTTCATCCCATTGTCCGTTATTGAACCTGCCGTCCGCATCATAGTCTTTGGTATGCTCGCCGTCTCCTGTCCTCTTTCGTCTAGTTAAGATAACTCACATTAAATCATCAGGCAACGGTCCGAACGGTACTATTTTCGCGGAGACATGCCCAGGAGTATGCTACAATGATTGGGTGCTCGGCTCGCCCTCCAACTACGACAACGCGTACTTTGAAGTCCAATATGTTCGGATGTACGGCGCGTCGTCTTCGGGCAGCGGTTCATCTTCCAGCGGTTCATCTTTCAGCGGGGCATCTTCCAGCAGGGCATCGTCGCCGAGTGCCACTTCGTCTGCGCGCGGCGCTGCCTCTTCGTCCAGTGGATCTGCATCTGGTGGCTCTACGTCGGCGGCAGATTTGCTTGCGAGTCCCATGACCACGGTGGCTGTCATGCTGTTGGGCGGGACTGCCTCTTTGCTAATGGCATTGCTGTAGGCCTTTTATCTCCCCCTCCTGTCTTTTTTGTCAAATAGGTTTTTCGGAATGTGATATTTGGGTTACTGCTGTGTATGGTCGGAAAACGAGTCGAGTCGACTGAGTGCGGGGGTTGGAAGCATCCACGGCCAGGACCAAGGCGTACGTGTTGTACTTGTTGCTGACTGCCGCGGGGGGGCAACTGCGCTCAGTAAGTCCCGTCTTGGGCGGTTACCTTCAAGTCCGGGCCGGTCCTCCATTCTGTTCAGCCGCTCTAATTTCTGGTGCAAGAGTAATACTGTACTGGATAATTGATGAGAAGCCTCCGCGTATTGTTCAGGTTCGGCTGTGACTCAATCTTCTCTTTGCCCCTGAAGTAAGCACTGACTTCGCTTTTTTTACTCAGGATGTCCGGAGTTCCGAGGTCGGACCGCGTACAGTGTCCGTCTCTTCGACTCACTGCCAAGATCAATAATTTAACAAAACCCACGATGGAGCAAGGACCAATTCACCGGACGGCGGGGCTTTGCGCACATGAAAACTTTAATTGTTGTCCTTGCACACAGTTGTCCTTCTCGTGGCGCGGAAAAAGACCTTGGTCATACGGTGCGTGCTCAAATAGTGTTCCCGGTCGTATGCGTCACATTCGTTTTTAGGAGGGCCTTGAGATTGATCTCAGGTCTTGCTTGCCTGCCGGTATAGATCATGATGGCTCGCCCTAGTGTTTCACCAAGACTCAAATAGCTGTCGGGCTGTGATCAGCCTAGGCAGACAATAATTTTTATGATAAATTTGGAGCCTCTCATGCTCATTAGAAAACCAAGGTATCGTGTGCGTCTTTGTGGCGGTTGGGTGAGCGACATCGTCAATTGTTTCTATTCATGGGCCGGGAGTCCGTAAATAGGGTTTTTTTCCATGCGCCCCTTGATAGAAGTGTTTCTTTTTCCAAGCCGTGCTTCGAACTTGATTTTCACATTTCCTCGGAAGCTCGGGAAGTACTGCTTGTACATCAGTGACATCCCTTCTGATGTTGGCCATGCCCACCGCCTCCCTCGAACCTCGAGGCGCCCGAACAAATCCCGCCCTCGCTTGTGCAACAAAGTGCAAGCATATGTCATCCGATATTCCTGCGGACAAATTTTGCACGCTTCTCGTCCACCTCTCCCTGTGCTTGGGCAGAACTGACTATCTTCGACGTCTCTGTCCGAACGTTGCTCATCGCGAAGCGGAAGCACACAATCCACGAACACAGCAACCATGGCTACTGTACTAGTGTTTCTACCTTGTGGCAATTCCCAGCATTGACAGCGCTGTGTTCTCCGCGGCTTGAGTCGCCTTCTTTCTTCGTTTGTGCTGATCCTGTCGTCTCGTAACGAGTCAGGCAGCATGAAACCTTCTCGGTAAGTCGCGCACCTCTAGTCGTCGCCGTGGATTGCTGGTAACAGGAACCCCAGTCAAGATGAAACGAATGCGAACGGTGGGTAGAGGTGCTGAAGAATTCAAGGTATTTTCAGCGCTGACTTGGTCGCATGATGGGTCTTGAGAGCCGCAGCACCTGTTTCTCGGCGCGTCATGATCACTTGGTCGGGGGTGAATCCGTAAGGACCGCAAAATGAACTGCAAAAGATCACGAGCGGTGAAGATCACTGCATGTATGTTCACCCGTATGCGTCCATGTCGGTCTCGTGACTTTGCCTACCACGGCGCCAATCCTCCCTACCAGTGGAGGCCGGAGCGCAGATCTGAGCCATGTCTTTTCGCGTTCACCTTGCTTTGCCCGGTACGTACGAGTACAGATGCCATCCCGTCGGCGTACGATATCATGCTATAATGACTACGTCAACAGGGTTCGCATTACGGCACGCTGTAAGTCCTTCGAGGGTATTTCCTCATGGGTGTCCGGCACGCCGGTGTCGGGTTGCATAGGTTTGTGTAAAAACTGTCCAAGGGGGTCAGCCTCCTCTGACAGCGAGAACTTCGTGCTCCACTTTGCGGCCTCGTTCAAAATGCGGAGCAAAACCCTTCGTAACTTGGCAAAAATGGATAGAGTGTTGTTATGATTGGTCGGAAGCTCATTGTCTGGTGCCATTGGCTGACAGCGCTTCCGTGCGATTGGTTGCCGTTGGCGAGCAATCAACTGAGCTGGGCGTCTTTGCGATTGGCTCGTGTTGAACACATGGGAGGTTGAGTGAATAACAACGACTTCCATGGAGATAGCAGCTACATCTTGGTACCTCGGCTTTACTGCATTTATACCAGATTTCTTGTCATCGGCTCACTAGCCCGATTTGATAGAAAAATATACAGATCCAATGAGCGTTTAACGGGATCCGAGGCTTGTGTGGCCCCGGCGGCGGTGCAGATGTTTCAAAATGTATCCATGATTCCTCAGTTTTCGCTCCAAAATGTCTGACATTTTGTTCCTGGTGAGTTGAATTCTTGTCTTGTGGGGCGCGTTTGATCTTATTTGGCGGCTAGGGGACTAGTGTTGTCAAAAGGCGCAGATTCGGCGCCATTGATGAGATGTCATTCAAAT
Source organism: Bondarzewia mesenterica (assembly GCA_004802705.1). NCBI lineage: Eukaryota > Fungi > Basidiomycota > Agaricomycetes > Russulales > Bondarzewiaceae > Bondarzewia > Bondarzewia mesenterica. The sequence goes on along the minus strand of SGPL01000408.1, from coordinate 11,985 downwards.
TGACATAGGCGATGCTTGGTATTATACGCGGTAAGATTCAGGTCTGCTGCTATTATTTAAGAGCAAGGTCTCGAAGGTCGCGTCTCCACAGACCCCCCTTACCCCCTGTTGATGAGAGTCGACCTTCTATCCAGAATCCCTCCAGCGAGTCATCCCGACATGCAGCTGGAACGTATGCCCCTTCAATCAGACCCTTCCCGTCTTTTCAGTGTCGAGGGCGTGGTCGCAGTCGTTACCGGCGGTGGAACAGGTATGCATTCTTTTCATATTCATCATTCCCAGACCCATCGCACTGCCCGGTTTCCTCCCTGAGCATCAGAATTTGACTAACTATCACTGCAGGGATAGGACTGATGATAGCCACTGCACTGGAGCACAACGGGGCGACAGTCTATATCGTTGGGCGCCGAATGTCCGTCCTAGAACAGGCTGTGAACGAGCGAAGCGTACGTACTAGCCATCCGTCTTGACCTATATTTGTGCCCTGTATGAACTCTATTCTCATCTATCTTCTCAAACTCTAATCCATACAGATCAATGGCAGGATGATTCCAGTACAATGTGATGTAACATCACGGGAGTCGCTCCTTGAACTTGTCTCAATAATTCGCGAGAGATCGGGCTATATCAACCTATTGGTCTGCAACGCTGGAATCGTTGCCGGTTTCCAGCGACCCCAACCTGCAGAAGACAGGAGCGATATCCGAGCTCTCCAGGAGCGTCTCTGGAATGGCCCTTCACCACAGGACTTCGCGCGGACGTTCGAGACGAACATCACCAGCGTATACTATTGCACAGTCGCATTCCTCGAGCTGCTGCACGAGGGAAATATGCAGGGAGCAATGGGGCGGGACAAGGTGACAAGTCAAGTGATCACGGTGTCGAGCGTAGCGGCTCTCCGACGAGACGAGCGGGCATACAGTTATCCATATACACTCAGCAAGGTCGCATCACTACACCTTGGGAAAATGTTCACGAATGTGCTGTCGGAATGGAAGATCCGAAGCAATGTGATCTGCCCGGGGATATTTCCTTCAGGTCAGTCGAGCTGCATCAGCGTCCCTCGCTAGAAGCAACGAATATTAACACTTGTTTTGGTACCATCAAGAAATGACGAGTGGCACTATTCCGGACGAGCACATCAAAAATGATGTCCCATTACAGCGTGCGGGCGATTTGCAGGACATGGCAGGGTTAATCTTGTTCCTGGCGAGTCGGGCAGGAGCTTATGTGGATGGTACCGTGCATATTACCGACGGCGGAAGGCTTTCTCTTTTCCCTTCGACATATTAATCAGCCTCTAATCTCTCTTTAGTTTGGCATACATCAGCATACTCCTTTGTCTAATTAACTCTACAAATGTATACTTAGGTTGTGCTGTACAGTAAATTCGAGATCAATTACTGAGACGCCATCTATGATCTCAGGAGTTGGGGGAACCGACTCACAATCAGAACTGATTCTGAGTGCATCAACAACAATAGTGTTCTCCAACCGTACTTTATTAGATTGTATGATGCGGAGAAAGATAAGAAAATCCGATGCATTATAATGTACATTACCCTAAGCGCGCTCCGAAGCCACCCGCTCACTTCGAATGGGCATATGTAGCTTCCAGTCTTGACTTAACGTACTCCCCCGCGGTGATAACGTCGTACTTTGCCGGGATATCATCAGAGACGCAACTTGGCAGAGCCTAACCGTAAGCAGAAGACGAGGAACACGATGAAGCAAGTCAAAGGGCAACGAGAAGACTGGTCACGACGAAGCATGCGTACCTCGAGTGGGACGTTATAATCCGTGCCGAAGAAGAGCGGAACGGAATATCTCTCTGCGCCGGAGCGGTTGACTGCTCTGTGCACAGTGGACTTAAAAACGTCGTCTATAATTGATAAGGTCAGACAGACAATCAGCTTCGAACGGCGGTCAGAAGCAGGAGATCATACATACTTGTCCACCTTGCCAATTGGTCACCCAAACTGCATTAATGAGATCCGATCAGCGGTCTGGGGCATAGATGGCAGGTAAATGGAGCACTCAACTTGATAACAAGAGTACCAGGGATAGGCACTGCATCGATCCACTTCCCATCCGCATTCAGGACCTGGAGCGCTTGGATTCCCGGTTGCTGCCATAGGATTGTGAAACACTATCGCAAAGCAGATGCGACGCAATAGTGGGAATGTCTTCAAAAAGGTTTGCAGGGCTGATAGATGTGGATACAGTACCTCGTAACTATATATCCAAGCTGAGCCGTGTTTGGGCGTGTTCAGGAAAACAAAGGGAATACTTACTCCGTATGAGCGCCGATACCGATCGTACGATCGTCGACAACGCCGGCGATCTGAGGTGGGTAATACAGTAGTCGCATAATGGCCGCAGGCTTAGTCGTCTGCTCATAAGCAAGTTCAATTCAATGACTGACTGATAAGGATAGGAGGTACTGAATCACCTTATCATCGAAAAAAATTCTCAGGAAGGTCCAAGGCCAGCGCAAAAAGAGGGAATAAGTATTGACCGAGTTGTACGGCTGCATGACTGAAAATGAGATCATGAGCGTCTGCCGTTTCCTCAACTTTCAGCTCGGAAAGTGATAGTCATACTAATAATTTAATGCGGCTTGACGGAATCCTGGAGCATCCGGTTCTGCTGGCCAGATATTCCCTCCTGCCATCGCACTTTCGACCCTTTCTAGGACATCGGGACCGCTAGCTGTGCGAGACTCCCAGCCGAGATCGAAACCTTCATGGAGGTCACCGCGATTCTCAGGGTTCGTATTCTCTCCCAGTAACGCTGTATATCCTTTGAAATTCGCAGTCTTGTGGATGTCAAGCTTCCGGAAGAAGATATGAACAGGAACGTTCATGACGACACAGGAACTCAGATGACTTACTTCTTTCTTGGTGTCCATAGGCAACGCGAAGAATTGCTTTGCAGCACCGAGAGCGCCAGCAATGATCTCTTCCGGAATTCCATGGTCGCGCACTTGTAGGCGCACAATGAGCGTCAGATACCAACGAAAGATAAATTATTTGCCGCGGATGTCGGGAGTGTGCAATCCGTCGGACAGTGACGAGGAAGCTAGCAAGAATCGATGACCGCACCGTAGAAAAACCCGATATTGATACAAGCATCACGTATCTGGTCCGCAACTCCTCTACGTAGTGCGGCATCTTGGACTTTTCCACCATGAAGGTCACTACCAAGAAGGGATTAGATTGAATAGACGTCGGCGGCGAAACCCTGAATGATACGATGGGCACTTACTCACATCACTGGGATTTCATCGAAAGAACTCTGCGTGCGAACATTTGCTAGGAAAAGAGGCCTGCCCGCGTCGCCATTATCTTCAGGGACACCGTTCGTGGCAGACATATCCAAGTCAAGAGCGTGCTATATGATCTGTATTAAGCGCAGCGTATATCACAGTGGTAATTCAAAATTAGTGCAACACATGATTAGGTAGACTGCACAAGCAGACCGTTGCCAGCGGCCAACGCACCGACAATTATTGGGATGAGTGGAAATGTTAAGCTCGCCGTTACGACGCTATAAGTCTGTAAGTGCAGGTAAGTAGAGTACAAGAAAGAAGAGGAGTGACTGGTTACTACTCAGTACAGTGCTTATAGGTTTTTGCGGGGTGCAAACGATAAGATAGGCCTAGATAGGCGCTTATCGCGGTTACCGGTGCATATTCTTGACTTTATTTATTCAACATTCAAGTTTTTTTTTTTCAACCTCGAATCTCTCGAACCATCACATAGTTTTAATGACCCAATCCAAGTCGTTCTCAATTTCGTTACGTTCCAGTAGTAGTGACGGGACTGACACTATGATCTCCAATAGATAAAGTAATAAACATTAAAAGTACCGACGACTCTGCTGTTTCAAGCCTGGAGAGCCTTTTGTTGCGCAAGAAGGGTGGTCGACACTGCAGGGCAACCAACGCCGGGGCCATTCAAATTCTGCAGCGCGATGAGGGATGCGGTGATACGCGCGCTCTGCGATGCCTTGGAATTGTCCGTCGGGAATGTCACAGGGACGGATGGATTATTGACGGCGTGGCCCGCGTTCACATCAGCTGTCAGGTGCTGTCAGGGCATGGCAATTCGTGAGCATGATCCAACTCAGTAGTATAGCCTATCAGTGAATGACGCCCTCACCTGGATGAAGGTGTCGCGGTCCGGTGGGCAAGCGCAAGGAATTTTGATGGGCTGGCCATTAGCACCATTCACAGCACCGTCACAGTCGCCCGTCCCTATGGATGACAGCAGTCATGAAATGTTTCAAAAATGAGTGCTGTCAATTGCCACGGGAGAAGTGCGAAATCTTACCAGTAGGATTCACACCGGAGTGGAAGCCAAGATCCGGCGCCAGCTGAGCTATCTCTGTCGCAGTTGCGCGCTTAGCAGGTGCAGCGTTGATTGCATTCTGCTGTGCGACGAGTGTTGTAGAAACAGCAGGGCAACCGACACCGGGACCGTGTAGATTTTGTAAAGTGATGAGCGAAGCGGTGATACGTGCGCTCTGCGATGCTTTGGAATTGTCTATCGGGAATGTCACAGCAATTGGGGGGTTGTTGACGGCGTGGCCTACTGCGACGTTGGCATTCAAGGCCTAAATGTTGCCAACGCGTTAAACAAAGAATTGCAAGAGGTATGTCGTGGAACATGCCTGTAAGAATGTGGCACGGTCGGGTGGACACGCGCAGGGAATTTTGATGGGCTTGCCATCAGCGCCGTTGACGGCGCCATCACAGTCCCCTGTACCTGCAATTAGACATCACAAAGTGAGTTAAAAATGCCCATTGAGCGCGCGCGGACGAAGCTTGCCAGTAGGATTTACTCCAGCATGAAAGCCGAGATCCGGAACGAGGCTTGGGTCCACATCTCTTCTGACGGGAACCGACGTGACAGAGACAACAAGGAGGGCGGCAATGGGAGCGAGGGCAGTCGTGAACTTCATGATTTAATACTGGGATTTTTGAATAAGGAGATAGTACGTGTCGAGTGGCTGAAAGGACTGTTGGCAAAACTAACGCACAGCGTGAAGTAGGAAGAATGGGCTGCCGACACAGTCGGTGGAACGAATGGATGGAGAGAAGGAGTTGACCACTAGGATAGAGAAACATGGTCTCTCCCATTCCATCTTTATATGTTCGAATGACTGCACAAGATATCACAGCCGATGATGGTCACATCATGATCAATTAGACCGGGATCATCATAGGCCGGAGCATAGTAACCATGAGCTCGCAGAAGGTTGTTTGGCCCTGGAAAAAAAGCATGAATCACGACTGGTGATGCCGACAGATACTGGACAGACCGACTCCCATAGTTATGTGTAGTCTGTTGGGATCAAGTGCGTAGAAAAAATTGGTGAGATCAAGCTGAAGATTTCAAGTGCTCGTCAAAAAAGGATCATCAGTACGTACTAAAAAGAGTGAAGAGCTTGGCCTACTCCAAAGATCTTTCAATGTCGCCCAAGTAATAACTCTTGAGCTTGAGGAGTGCAGGAACTTGTACGAGTTAGCGTTAGAGGAGGTTAGAGGAGACTAGGGTCCACGCTACCGGCAGCCAACATGAGGCAGTGTGATTCTTCCATCGCCATCAGGACGCATATTGCATATATATGTGGTGGTACAGCAAAGTTACGTCGTAGTCACATAGTTAGTACTTACAGTGACAAGTTGGGGACGTTCACTGCATGTGCAGCAAGATCCGACTTACCGCAGCCATTCTGATACATCAACGAAAGTTAGATGACTTGATGTTATCAACATCGGCTTTTGATCAGCACTACTGCTCTTGCACAAAAAAACAACTGAAATTACGATTCAGATGGGTATGCGTGACAAACAGCGGCGAAACTATAATCTGTATTCCCACACGTCAGACACAACGGTATAGTATCAACTGACCTAGGATGGAGGGCTTGACACAGAAAAAAGCGCATCAGACTTAGTTAACCAGCATCTATGGGGACAGACTTACACAGGAGCCACAGAGGTGGCGGGGCCGGGGTCGGTAGGGAGGGTTGGGAAGGGCGCAGAATCGCACTGTATGAAGTGAGGATACACGTTAGCGGACGTAATATGCTGGTAGGGAAAGATAAACGGACAGCTTGCTGAACGTCAGCACGAGAGAAGCCAGCAGGGAAATGCGCCTTCCTAGTCAGGGGGCGAGGCGTGGGGATGACTTCAGAGCAATCCACTAATTCATCTCTATCATGTCCGACAATAGCCAATTTTGCCATGGCGGCCTTGAATGCAGTGGCCATATGCATTTGTCCATCTACACGCATATCGTCAGACGATGAGTAAATATGATGAAGGTAGGGACACTCACTGGCGAAGCTTTGCCAGGTGCAGGCGGTGCGAGGATCTTTGCAAAGTTTGTCGGGAAGTTGAGGGAGGAATCTGAGTGAAATAGACTGACCTCGAGCCATTGCAGCGTCTGACTGAAGACGCATCTGACCGTGCAGAGGGGCTTTAGCTTCACCTTCATTTTGGCCAGTCCTGACATGAGTATTGTCAATGCCTTGCAAACAAAGGAAGCAGTCTCGAGTCGCTTTACCCAGGCCAGAATGTTCCGTCAAGCATAGTCTCCACGAAGAACTGGGTATCGAATTCAAAGGGAGTGGAATCAAGAGGCGTGCCAGGAACAGTCGGATCAACGTCGTCAGCAGCCGCGATGGAATGGCTGTTCAACATATAGCGTCAGAAGCTCATTTCTTGCAGTGAAATCGTGGACCACTAACGAGGAAAGCAGAGCAACGACTTCATCGGGGCTGAAGCCAGCGTCGCCGAGGCGCGCCAAAATTTCATCGGTGGAATCTGCAAAACGAAAATGTCAGTTTCATGTGCGAAGAAATTGTATTGAAGGCACTCACGGAAAGGTTCAGGAACAGTCAAATCGTGTGCAGGAGCAATGGGATCGGGACGGCCAAAGAGATATTCCAGACGGGGAGCACCAGGACAATTGGAAACACCGACGGCGCCAGCAAATTGGATACTGATACATTGAGGCATGCCTTTAGCAACCGTCTAGAACGAAGAGAGATAGAACACTCACAAATCACCAGCAGATATATTATGCTTAGCGACAAACGGCTTCTGCGCCTTGATGATATCGTCAATACCGCCATTGGCATGGTATTTCAATTCAGCGTCCGCGAAAACCATGATGGAGCCATCAGCGCCTCCACTGTTGATCATCGTTGAATGAGTGCTGTCCGTGCGAGATCAAACATGCAGGCTGCTCACCCCATATGCCTCGACATTGAATATCCAATGGCGTCGTGGAAAGTCAAACGAAGAGATTCGTGAACTTCTTCTCCGCACTCGCCTCCATCAAACAGACGTTTCTGAATGTCATCGCGGATTGGAAAGAGGACACAGCAAGCCGCATTTGTAGCCTTGTTGACACCATCGGGACAGGTGACGCTCTTGATGACGGCCGCTGCAGGAACATTTCGTCAGCTCAGGTCTCTCGCACGTCCACAACACGCCCAACACTCACCATTGGCAAGGCTAACGAGGGCAGTGAGAGCAATGAGGGTCTTCAAGGCCATTGTGCAGAAAACTGAATGACTGCCGGAGGCGTGGGCACAAGAGTAGAGTCAAGAACTCTGAGGATAGTCAGTTCAGCAACTAGTCCTCTTATGCATGACATTACAGCCCAGACTTACTGTCATTCCAGCCTGGACGCCTTTGAAACTGGTGTCGTATCTATGAGACTTGGTCAGTTTCGCAATCCATCTGGACAGATCGCGTGGTGCGCATAAAAAGGATCTGCCGATGGATATGGTACCTTTTCTGCTAACGTAGTGGGTGGTCTTGCATTCGTCCTCTACTTAGATTGTCTCCGGTCATCGAGATCGATGACTTGCACTGCAAAGTGAGTAGACCTGAACCAAATAACAAGACAGCTGGCAGGAAAAAAAAAAACTCACCTCCATCGTATAAGCTTTCAATCCAATCTGTTGCATCCCACTTCCAGTTCAGAAAGGCTCCGAACATGGCGCGGCAGGGTAAAAGCGTGATACAATTCCCCCAAGCAATGACAGGAGATATAGTACAATGAGAACCCTGCAATATCAACAAGGTAACCATAGTGGCAAGGGATTCTTACCGAAAAGAAAAAGGACGGATTATGATGGTCGTGCATCTGCTGGCAGAGGCCTTACATGTAACATGATCATGACAAGAGTAAAGAGACGAAAAGACGAAGAAGGAGCGTCGTGGAAGGTCGGAGCTTATAAACGTGGGGCGACAAGAGCGTGAGAGGACGTCGCAGATCAAGCGGAGTGGGGAGCAACAGGGTAGAACGAGAATTGGAAGAAAGAAGCGAAAAACAAACGAACAATAAAAAAAAAATGAAAAGTGAACTGCTGATACCTGCAGTGCGTTGACCTTGAGGGCATCAGCGCATAAGATCCACGAGACAAGAAAATCACATGTATACACGTTCTGTTGCCCATGGCCCACTCACACGAGGCTGACCAACCCAGCCTGCTCCCTCACATCACTAGTCCTCTTCTCCACCTCCTGGAACCACGCTGCTGCCTTGGAAGCCTTCTTCTCCATCTCCTCCGCGCCCTTGACCTCCTTGCCGCGCTCCTCCATAGCAGCACGGAACCGTTCTTTAAGATCCCAGCTGGCCAGCCTCAGCACCTTGCGCGTCTCACGCGAAACCCTGGTGGAATGCGCATTCACGAACAACGCCTCCTCGTTCGCCTCTTGGCCTTCCTCAGGCTTGGTGAGCGACCTCTTGATGCGACGGCCGATGGTGCGAGGAATAGTGCTGGGCAGCTCGAGGATGAAGTACGCTGTCAGACCAACAACGCATGCGCCAACAACGGGTGCGGCCCACTTGCGGGCAGATTCATTGCCGAACAAATCCGCAATGCGCAACACGCCCTCAACGAGCCCGCGGGCACCAACGGCTTGTCCACCCACCATGGTAAGAGCGCCAAGGCAACGGAGACGACACCCAGCGCGCTTGCACCGGATTCCTCCTCCCCATTACCTTCCTTTTCATCGCCGAAGTGAACCCAGAACTGGTGGTGTACATCGAACAGGTCGAGGAATGTGGGCTCGAGGAGATCTGAGCGTTGAGCGAGACCGATACCAAGCCCATGCATGCCGCCCGCGACGATGGCACCATGTGAGGTACGGCGGCTTTTCCTGCGTCCGTCCTTTCCGGCACCGTTGCGAACGGAGAACATAGCCTCGGGCATGAACACACGGCGTGAGCGTTCGATGCCCTCAGGCAGATGCTCGTCCCCGAGCTTTGAGATCTTGTTCACGCCATCTGTTGTCATCACGCGCGCCTCGTCCTCCGCCAACTTAACTGCCGAATCGAGGCTTGCGAGCAGAGCCTTGCGAACGTCGCGCGCGTAATCCCAGATACCAAGGAGACCAGGGAATGATGGCATCTTCACCATCGACTTCTCAGCACCGAGTAGACCCTGTCCGACCTTGTCGAGAGCGTCGGTCAACATCTGCCTAGCCTTTGCACGCGTTTTCTTTGCTCCCTCCTCTTCGACAGCCTCCAAACCGTCCTCCAATGCCTCACGCCCATTCTGCATCTTCTCCAACACAGGACGAGCCCTGTTGAGATCCTCCTTAGCGCGATCCAATTCAGCCTGTGCAACGATCGCGTTAGTGCCAACGAGGAGGTCGATATCCGAGAGTAAGTGGGAGAGATAAGTCGAGGCCGGGTGCAACTTCGACTTGGACCGCTTGACGAGAACGAACGAGCGGAGCGAGGCCTCGAGGTTACCGAAAGAGTCGCTTGTCGACGATGTGCCGGGGACCGAAGCCGAATCGACGAAGTGCACCAAGTCGTCCGCATCCTCATAGGTCCTGGGGCTGAGCTGCTTGATCTGCTCCAATACAAGCCGGCGACACTTAGCCTTGTCCCGGATGTGCTCGTACTTGTTCACCACAATGAACACGTACGCCTTCTCGTTGCTAGCATTCAAGAGGAACTCCCTCGCCGAGAGCGTAAAGTGATTCTCCGCCGAAACGACGAACACAACGACGTCAATCTCCTCCTGACGAGCAAACAGCGCAGTTGTCTTGACGCTGTCACGGTTAAGTCCGGGAGCATCAATGAGGGAGATGTCGGCAATACCGTTATTCAAGAGCGATTCGGTAGGATTGCGCGAGTCGTTGAGGTACAGCTTGAGAATCTTCTCGGAGTTCTCGTTCTCGGACACGATGTCCTCGAGATCTGAAACCTTGGCACGGGTAAAGGTCGATCCGTCCTGGGCGTTGTATAAGACGCCATCCTTGACGACATGCACCTCCTCCTTGCCCTCATTCTCCGCGGCATCGTGCACCTCGCAGAACGCAGTCGTACACGGCTGCTGATCGACGGGCATGACCTCGCGCCGGAGGAGCGCATTGACGAATGTCGACTTGCCTGCGTTGAGGTCTCCGGTGACGAGGACCTTTGAGGACGTGTCCTCAACACGAACCCGGAGCTTGTCGATGTGATGAATAGAATCGGCAATGCGCTCGTCGAGCAGGTTGGCAATGGAGGACTTTTCGAGTTGGTGGACCAGTGCGGCGGGAGAAGTGGATGTGCCATGAGAGCCCAGCTTGAGGTCGAGGCGGAAGACATGGAAATCAGATGCTCCGGAAGCTGGGATCAGGCGCTCGCCATCCTCTTGCGCAGGCTCCTCTGTCAAATCAGCCTCTGCCTCAGAAGCGTCGAAAATGGGGGCAAGCGTTACAGTGCGTTTGAGTGAGGGAGAGATGACAACCTCGGTCTCTGTCAGAGGGTCATCGGCAAAGGAAAGCGAACGCCGGACGCCCTGACGACGCTTCAGAGTCGCAGACTCCTGTGCATGTTCTCGCAGCTGCGGATATCTGACGACCCATGAAGTCTTGTTGAAAACTCGGAGGTCGCCTAGGACCAACTTGGTCGAATCGATCGCGTTCACAAGTCTGGCAGCATGTAAGATAGAAAGAGACCAGCTTGCCGATAAAACTTACCGATCTTTATGCTCAAGATAAGCCTGTTGGACATCCTTTAGCTGTGCTTCGCCCATAGTTGAGCTCTCCACCGACGACGATGAATTCGAGTGTTTTGGTTGAGAAAAGTACGACTGAGACATTCTGAGAATGTCGGTTGCCGTCGATATTGTCGTCGTCGTAGCTGTCTAAGGTGCGATTGAACCAGACGGCGAAAACCGGCTGGGCTTATTCAAAGCGCTGAGTGTTCGGGGTCCCTAGCGGGTCTGGATTGCGAATTTCGATATTCGGGCAGGATTGTACGAACGACGACGTGGGTCCAGATTGACTGGAAGAAAGGTCAGAAAAAGCTTGGGCCTCGCAGTATGTTATGTTATCGTATGATTTTCCAACGAATTTTTGGCATTGATCACGCTCAAATATCCAAGTCACACGCCGTATGTAAACATCCACTACCAAAGTTCGGAAAATTAAGACTAGCCTTCAAAGGTTGTATGAGCATTCACTCAATAAAATACACAGGGAATACAGTGCAGGTATATAAGTTATGAGAAAGATAAAATCTGACGCGTCTGGCAGTTCCAATTCTTGACAATTCTTGCCAAATTCTTGCAAGTCGGACGTCCGGCCATCCTGGCACGTGATGAAAAGATTTATCAATACGCCTTGAATACACCTGAAATGTTTCTGCTTTCTTCCAGTGTCCTTTGGTCCTTGGCTCGTACAAGCTCTCTCAGGATAGATATACACAGGTACGATGTCAATAGTCTACATCAAAATTTGGGGGGTTTCGCTGGTGCCACAGCGACCTGCCTTATTTAGAAGGTCCCTAAGGATCAGTTGTGACTCCGACAAACTTTCTTTGTCACGTGCTATCTAGCGCAAGATAACAATTTTGACCATCAATTGTTTTTGGTAATTCAAGCCTTTTATCACACCCGGTTTCTTTTGCACGATGATGAATGTCTCCTACAACTTTCATATGCTCACTTATGCAAGAA
>SGPL01000407.1:6275-30566 GCA_004802705.1 Bondarzewia mesenterica | reverse complement strand
ATGAAGAAGATGGGAAGGAGCGGTGGGCGTTGGAGAGGATGTGCGACGCCTTGGTCGAAAAAGGGGTGCTCGTCCCAGTGTCAACAAAAAGTTCGTGTGCGGTCCCTCTGATAATTCATCCCCGGGCACACTTACCTCCGAACTGCGATAGAAAACGTATGCTTCAAAAGAGCGCATTCCTCCCGCCCCCTACTTCTCTCGCGATCTGGACCCCTCTTCTCTCTCATCTTCGCACACAACACCCCACATTCCCGGCGCTCCTCATCTCCCGCATCATCTCCCGCCTTCTCGCCGACACGTCAACGCCTTTGGACGCGGACACCAACATCAATTCGGATCTCCCACAGGAAGACGCGTCATACGATCTGTGCTTGGCAAGCTGGGCGATGTGGCTCGTGGACGCAGGCGACCAGCAGGACGCAGACGGCTCCGCATCGCGGAGGGACGAGGCGTTTGTTACACTTGCGAATGGGCTGGGTCCGCGTGTGAACAAGTCGGACAGATCTAAATCGGCGTGCGCAAATGTTTCATCATCTCCTCGATCGTATGTGTCGTCTGTGCTCACTCTGTCAATTTGGCTTCTGTAGAGCGCGCAGTCTGTTCAAGGCGGTGTGCGCGAATGATCCTTGTCTGGCCGAAATTTCCGGGGGTATCGTCGATGGCACACAGACGCCTCCCGCAGATGTAAGCTCAGCAAACACGCCACGTTCATTGACTAAATTCCATAATTTCTGTAGGAGTGGAACGACTCGGCCCTCGCCGTCATGGACGAACGTCTCAAGATCGTTCTCTCTATGCGCACCGAGCGCACGCCAGACACCGACAGCCCGCCCAGGCTGGTGGAAATGGACGTGGATATGGACGCTTCGCAGGGACGGTTCAATGGCTTAACGACTCTCCCGTCGGGCTGGCGTATTCTCGGTCCAGGCAGCAGGTGGAAGCCATGTCCAATTGGCGTGTACATTGGCGACACACTTTAGGTAGACGGGTTCACCTGCTGACGAGATGTCTCATCTGAAGCGACCTCTATAAAGCACGCGAATCCCTTTCCCGTATAGAAATGAGACAAGCCGCGGGTATATATATATACATGACAGTAGCCCGACTCGCAATCGTTGTCCACTCGAAAGCCCCCAAAAAATGCGAAGAGAATTGAGAACAACCTCAACGGCGATTGACAAGTACAAACATGCACAGGCCAATAATGTAGATAAATAACCAACTCACCGCGGTAGAGATGGAGAAAAAAAAGAGCGATGGCCCAGCGAGTAAAAAAAGAATGCGCACAGTGCCGTTATATATAGAAGATCCGCACATTATTAGATCGTGTTCAATCATCATAGTCCAAAATCCCGTTGTCCGTCCTCTCACTGGGCTACGACCGCACCCGTCGTTGCTTGCGTGGGACAGCGACGGGCTGTCGTGGAGTCTGAATCGCAGTCCCGCGGTCATCGACGTATCGCGGAGGGAGCTCGACTACCTCCGTGCCGTTCTCCGTGTACACCGTCACGGGCGGCCGCCCGCCGTCGTGGTGCACGACGTAGACGTGCGAACCCGAGGGCTGTGGCAAGTGAGTATCGGCTGCGCTTGCGGGTGGGACGTGGTTGGCCGCGAGTAAAGGGGAGGAGGGATCGTGGATGGAGGAGGAGCGCGCATGGGATGCTGGATCCTCAGAGGGAAGGACGAATGGCTCAATGTGGTAGTTCGATACGCGGCCGAGCGAGCTCACTGTGCCGCTCGTCGCGGTGCGCCGGCTGCCGCCTGTGGCGTCTTGCGTAGAGGGGGCGGACAAGTGCGAGTGCGGGTCCGGGTCCAGCGCGGAGGACGTCGAGATGGGCTCGTCATCATATCGTGTATTAAGGATGTTGGAGGACGTCGAAGGGTGCGCGTACGTGGAGAAGCCACGGCGGCGCGTGCGACGGCGGTAGAAGAGGAGGGCTGCGACGGCTCCGAGGATAAGCCCAAGGACAAGTCCGCCGATGCCTGATCCTATTGCGATCGATGGCGACACAGAACTGCCACTAGGGCCAGGAGAGGGAATCAGTGTGCGATGGTCGCAGGAAGAAGTACTTTCGTGCTTACCTGGAATCAAGATCCAGACAGCTTGTGGGTCCATTCCCACCGCTGTGCAGAGGCCCTTGCGACCATTTGTTTCCCTCCGAGTCGACAAGGGATATAAAGAATTGGTAGCCCCAAGACTGATATAGTTGTCAACAAATCCTAGAATTCCGGCATGCACAGGAAAGCACGACTAACCAGTGAAACCGTCCACTTAATTGTGTCCATCGAGTTTGAAGTGATGTTGAGGGGAGGATGGAGGGTAGGGGCAACCTATAATAAGACGATCCAGCTTATTTTTCAGTATGTCTATGAGATCTTGATCTCCGCAAGAACTCACAGTGAACGTATAGGGAGGTGTGCCATTTTTAGGCGTTACAGATATATCTGTACACTAACAATCCGCCGCACGCCCCCATGAAGCACCCTGGCGGACGTGAGAAAAATAATGGGGTACGCACCTGGTCTATCCAGCCGTACTGTGAGAATGCGCCTGTGGAAACCGCCGCGTCCACGTTCATGGCACCGGCGGGAAATGTGACGTTGGTACAAGATGGGCTATTTGACGACGATGTGTTCGCTATAACAGTGTACATGCCCTGGCATCCACCCGTGGCGCCATTGGAACCAAACTTCGAAGTTTGATGAGATACTAGTTCAGATGAGAACGGGCACGAACGCACCATGCATATTTGATACTAGAAAACTCCCATCGGATCAGCAGAACTCATGTATACGGCCCTCGCTTGCTGGCTCTCACCTGAGTGCCCGGATAAAATGGTACTGCAAAGTCCTAGGAGTAGCTTCAATTCAGCACATGGGCAAGGGAATGAATACAAAACACATACGAAACTGGTTCCAGAGCCTGCTTCGACTACGAATGGTACAATGAATGTGCTATGAGAGGGCTCAGCGAGATACACGAGGATTTCAAGTAGTGCCACGCACGAGGTATAGATTTGTAGATAGTAGGGAGCTGTTGGATTTGGTCTGACAGAATGAATCAGACGAGAAAAATATAGCACAAGAACACATCAAGAACGTTACCCGGACGCTTGGCCTCTCTCCCAAGAAAGATGGACGGTGTCACATTGCGCTGCGGAAAAGTCTTGAGCTATAATTACGACCAAGACGGTACCTTAGAATTACTGGTTACGGGAATGGGGATGGTTGTTCCAGTGGGATTGAAATCAAAATAGAAACTCTTTAAAACAGAATAAATGCGTGTCAGAAGCACCAAACGGCGTCAGAGACCGTCCAGCAGATGAACTGGCTCGACGCGGCCGGATGGCATACCTGTTCCAAAAATGATGGCTGCTTCCCCGAGACGCGTGACACGGCGAACGACAGGAAGGCTGCCTGGAATGCAAAGAGAGCCTGATATGCACCCCTACCCATGCGCAAACGCGGTATGATACGTCGACGAGACCGAACGACGGCAGAGCAGAGCAAGAGTATTCGGAATCAATATCGATCTCGTTATGGATTGCGCAGTAAATTTGTGACCAACCTCGGCTACGACGCGTCGGTACCGAAACGAGCAACGCGCGTCTCTGTCTCACAGTCTCACATCATCGTCTCTAATTACAGCCCGAGTGTACAGGGTATCAATCTCATGTGTATTCGTACAATCGCTAACGGTATACGTATTGGAATCCACGCGTCCATCTCCCCACCCCACAGGTGAATGCTCTACATACTGCCATCACGAAATTTCCTCACGATCATTGTCGACAGTGGAGGATTACGAGTATCCTTCTTCTGGGGCTCTGGCCTAGGTGGGGGCGGACCTGGATCGTAAAAAGGGTTGATGGGGTACCAGGGTCTGTTGAATGGATCCCGAAGGACACCGTTGATCATGTCAAATGAATAAAAATCGATTTCGGGCGGAGGTTCCGTCACCACTGCCCGGGCCATGAGCTTGTGATACACAAGCAAGCTCGAGTGACAGTCATTTGCAGCGTCTGCCAAATGACGTTGAATTCGCAAGCTCAATGAAATAAAGTAAAAACACACAGTCTAATTGGATTGCGGAGAGAGTTGCCTCCCAATTGCTTCTCGTCACCTTTCCTTTGGGGAGGGCCCTATCGAGATACGTTTCTGTCAAACGAGCGAGCCCTATAGGATTCTTGTACGGGCCCTTCCATCGCGAGTCGACAGAGCGCGCAAGAAGTGATAGATCTATGCAGCTTCGGACAGATATCTTGAAATCGCGATATAGTTTGCGACAGTCATCTGATACGAATGGTGAAGTTCAGCTATGGAGTGACGCGATATGTCGATCAGAGTGTGACTCACGTTGGATCCCGACTCCTACCTTGAATTTTCTAGGACACTCAAGGAATTGACGGAGTTTTTCAGGAAATGCTGCAAACATTTTCATCACAATTCAAGATCAGTGGCAAGGAGGCAACCATACGTACCTTTCATGGCACTGACTTGGATAAGGAGCACGACGGATTCGCAGCCAATCTGAATGAGTGCGGCCGGTCTCTCCAGTTCGCCTCGACGATAATTCGGTTTCCATTCAAGGTCAAACCCAACCGTGATATCTGGATGAAGGGACTGGAGACGCGACACTTCCAGGTTGGCCCGCTCGGCGTCCTGTATGTAAAGCATTTGCGCATCCGGGAAGAAAGAAGACCATTGAAAAATCGGATTTTCAGAAGTAGAACTCTGAGGAGGATTCCGAGACATTGGGGAATTGCGAAGGGGGGTGAAAGTCTTAGTCTTAGTCTGAAAGAAGTACTTGGACATCATCATTACTTTGCAGAGGAATCATGAGTGTCCTTTTGCCAGATATAGAAGTCACGCCGGCTGCGCGGCACGCGTTTGTTTATTGTTTTCCAATATGTTTGGTGGCACGCGTCGGCGAATGCACCGTTCCCATTTCTTGAAGTGTGCCAACTACAAAGCTATTGGTACATCTCTCCCACTACGTTTTGGACTCTTGGTTAAGAGCCGAGAGAATCATTCTACAAACTACACAACGCGTGACCCTCAATTTCGATCCATGTCCAAGTCTTCGCAATCGTCCAAGAGGAAATACTACGCCGTCAAAGTGGGAGCAGAGGGGCCACGAGTATATGACTCCTGGGATGAGGTCCGTGTTCGTTTTCTTCAGCATGGTCAATGTGCCCAATTAATTATGCGGACATAGTGCAAGGAAAACGTTGGTCACCGTCGCTTTGCCAATATCCTGTCAAAACTGAAATTGAATCAGGTGTCCCGCTACCCCGGCGCGGTACATAAGAGCTTTGCTACATTGAGAGCGGCGCAGAATTGGCTTGCACCCGCATTGCAAGGTTAATCGACTGCCTAATTTCAACAGCAATGGTTTTGACACGTGTTCTTGTTGTCATTCCAGCGTACAACGCCGCTATGCCAGTGAAAACGGAACCCGTTGAGATCATTGAAATCGAGGATACACCACCTTCTTCACCCCTACTGCGTCCAACACAGAACGCTCCTCAACCTAAGGAAGAGCCAGGAACTCCAGCCTTTCCAGATCTTGGTGCGCTCGATGCAACACCTCCCAAGCAAGACGTCAAACTGTCCCCGGAACAAGAAGAGATCCTGGCAATGGTGAGATCCATAAAAAATGTGTTCTTTACTGGATCTGCTGGTTTGTGCCACACACGTCTTCACCGTTCCAGCTTCCAATGCATTCGCCTGTATGTTCTAGGGACAGGAAAATCTGTACTTCTCAAAGAAATCATACGACACTTTCGCCATGATAACCCGCATCAAATGTTGGCTGTGACTGCATCTACTGGCATAGCATCTGTCAACATTGGTGGTACAACTTTGCATTCGTGGGCAGGTATCGGCCTAGGAAAGGAACCGAAAGAAAAACTCGCCGGTAAGATAGCTGGCAACGAGTCGTTCAACCTGGTGGCGCGCCGCTGGCGGACAGTGAAAGCACTGATCATAGACGAAAGTAAGGCTCCCACTGTGCTCGTCGCATTTCATGACGGGTATTTATCCATATCTGCAGTCTCAATGATTGACGGGAAATTGTTTGACAAGCTCGTGAGTGACACGTATTATTTTTCAAGTTTCAACGGAAATTAATGAATGGATGTAAGGAATATATAGCGAGATACGTCCGCATGAATAACGCCCCCTTTGGCGGGATCCAGGTAAGCTGTGGTCTCCTGGTCTCATGCCTATGCTGAGTCTATGTCTCTGGACGCTCTCAGCTCATACTCTCGGGCGACTTCTATCAATTGCCTCCTGTCCCTGACAATCACAAGGGTCACTTATCGCACGCTACGTTTGCATTCGACGCCACATCCTGGGAACGTTGTATGGGCAAGCCTATCTCCCTGACGAAAGTTTTTCGACAGAAAGATCCAGGTGTGTTTTCTTCCAACTGTCTACACGTCGCCTTCCTTTAACGCTCTGTACTCCACCAGAGTTTGTCGACATGCTCAACGCAATGAGGGTCGGCAAACTTGACCCTGATACAATAGCTCGGTTCTCGTCACTGTCTCGCTCTGTCCAATATGACGACGGCATCGAGCCGACTGAGCTGTAAGCACTGTACTTATTTCGGAACCTGAGCCACGCTTACTCCGCACAGCTACCCTCTGCGGAGAGAAGTTCAGACAGCGAACGATACTCGGTTGAAACAGATCAACGCTATATCACATGGTTATCGTGCACAAGACTGGCCGGGACGAGATTCACAGGGAAACCCGAAGGTGAATGAGGACGAGATGAATCGCCTCTTAGACCGACTCGTGGCTCCGAAAGAAATAACACTAAAGGTATATGTTCATATCCAAGATCCTCATTCACAGATCCTCACAGAGAGCGTGCCCAGGTCGGTGCCCAAGTGATGCTAGTCAAAGTGCGTCAAACGCATTTTCCGTCATCCTTGACCTGCAGCTGATCGGTATCGACGTCATAGAATATGGTTCCCGGCGTCCTTGTCAACGGCACTGTTGGTAAAGTCGTCGACTTCATCACCTACAGGGAGGCCCTGCAAAGCCAGACCGAGATCGCCGCGCCACGCGAGAAGGACGAGAAGGTAGTGCCCGACTTTGTCAAGAGCAGTACCATCGCCTGGCCTCTGGTCGTGTTCACGAACGGGCAGCCACTGCTCTGCGTGCCGGCAGACTTCACGGTGGAAGACGCGCATGGCGAGGTGGAAGCGACTCGCATGCAGGTGCGAAAGACCTGACATGTTGTCAGCGATGTTTGACACTCACAATCGCTTAGGTTCCTCTGATTTTGGCGTGGGCGCTAAGCGTGCACAAATCTCAAGGGCAAACGCTAGAGCGGGTCCGTGTGGATCTGAAACGGACGTTCGAGAAGGGACAGGGTACGCATGGATTTCTCATAGATCTGTTGATGTATCCACCTAGTTCTCTTCATGTTTCAGCGTACGTCGCGTTGTCACGCGCGACGAACTTGGACACACTCCAAGTGGTCAATTTTAATTCGTCAAAGTCCGTTGTCTTCCCTATCATCTCCAATGCACAGTATGACCTTCGCTTGCAACTGACTAACTGCCTCGCGACAGGGTCGTGGCGCATCCACGAGTCCTGGAATGGCATATGGAGCTTACACGACACGAAGATTACGACGAGTACGATGAATATAACGAAGGCAACAACATCGACGACGCTTTCATGGATACTGAGGAAGCTATCGCAAGCTACTACACGGGACCATGAGCACTCGAGAATGTGGATTGAGACGCCTTGTCATCTTGGATCTCGGCAGCCCGCGAATATCGTTCTTCCATGTGGATTTGTTACGAACTACCGGCGAATAGGCAACCACTAATATGTGTGAAACACATAGTCTGGACAATAATAGACAGTACAGACAACGACATCAAAGTCAACACTCGAATATACGGGAAGGAAGATTATAAGTAAAAATCCCCGTGAGAATAGAATAGACCAAGATAGTATGGGAAGAAAGAGAGGAATGCGAGTAACAGAACCAAGGCATGCGTCTTAATCAGAGATGGAGACGATGAAGTTCTGATCAAGTATGTCCATTTGAGCTGCCGGGCGGGCTCCTGAAAGTGGACACAGAAGCTGAGTCTGTGTTGGATGTAGTAAATGTGGGCGAGCGCGGGGACGCGGGCGTCGAAGCGGAAGAAGGCGTAGTCGGCGTGGTCGAGATTGGATTGTCCAGCTTCTCCGACATTTCCTGCTGTACAGGACTCTGCCCGTCAGATTTCTGGCCATTGGAGAGAGGAGGCGGGGATAATCGCGGCCGCGTTGGGGGTCGCGGGAGGTCGGCTGGCATGACATTATGACGTGCGGAAGGGTGGATGCTGTTCGTCGGTCGTGGCGGGAGTTGTGGGGCAAAATCATTCTCGGCTACGCGTGGCGGTAGGTCTGGGACGGGCACACTGGAGACTTTCGTGTGTGCAGATCCGTATGAGTACACGGGCACTGGCTCTCCTGCGGGCGCCGGGGGAAGTGGTGGCGAGGAAGGAGGCGCGCGATCGTCAAACAAAACCTGAGCATTCTCAATAAGGTCTTCCATTAATGTATCCTTTTACAGATTTATTGATGAGTTTCTGCATGGAGAAGATATGCGCATAACATACCTTCCATGCTTGCACGCTCAGAAGGTCGGCTCCCTGAGGTATTTCGTCTTCGCCAAATATAACACCCCCGAAAACGATGGCCAAATTCTTCGCATCCATCTTGTTTTTCTCGGAATTCGCAGCAACACGAGCAAGATGCTCTACCAATGCTTTCAGCGTCGCGCGATGAATAGCAGGCAGCCGGCGCATCTTGGATCGCAGCAGAACAAAGCCATTCGATGCATGCTCCGCTGAATCCACGTCGGCCGGTTAGTAAATAGGCACACATGTATTGACCGAGCTCACCAAGATCTTCCGTATGCTGTAGTCGATCTTGCAAGGGGAACTTGAATACAGGTTCCGGGAGCTCCCGAAGGTATAACTACTCGACCGTACACCTCAGGTCCCTGTAGCCGGTGGGAATAGCTAACTCACCTTCAACAACGAGGAAACAGAATACACGTCATCCGTCACCGGATTGAACCGAAACTCTCGCTCATCCCTCTCAATCTTGTGCTGGAGCTGCAACGTGGTACGGTGTCAACTGGAAACCCAACGGAGGATCATGGGAAACAAGTACCTCCTGAACAACCGCAAGTCGACCTGAGACCTAGAAATACATTCAGTCTATTTGAAGGCCGAGTACAGCACAGGGCAGTGCGCGCACCCGGTATATACCCTCACAATATAATCCTCGTTGATCAATTTCCTGGATACATATCCGCACGATCTTGGGTATATTGCGTTCGCCCAAACCACGAGCGGTCGCATAGTTTACCATGCTCACACCGAAGATGAGATCTCGACATTCTCCGACGTGATAATTATAGTACAAGACGGGCTTAGGAGTCGCCATGGCCAAGGAACGGGGAATATGCGCTGACACGCGGGCCGTGTCTCGTTCCGCTGAAATCTGTTCTACAACTGTCCTCACATGTGAGGCTAGTTGGGTCTGTGTCGCGCACGTAGCGCTGACCGATGAAGAGATCAAAATAATGTATCAGAACAGAACCGACTGAAAAGCTCGAATGGAGGCAAGCACACACAACATGTTGTCGGTATATGACACCAATACTTTCTTGACCGTCTCTGCGGATTCGAGCACGAACCGTTCCAAGCTCTGACAGTAATATCAATTGCATATCTATACCAATCAAACAAGGAAAACTGACAGTATATCCAGCCTCCAACGTCTTTACTCTTCGGAGCCGCAGGGTTTCCAGCCAGTGGACCCCCTTTCGATACTCCTTGTCTGATAACGCGATGAGAGCTGCTTCATATCATGGAATACACTGACGCACCAGCTTCGTCCGCTTCACGTTTGGCACGAACTGATCGCAATGCATTATCCTGTCCCCGACCTACGAGCCCCTCCTTCATGTTACCACTTTTGTCCAAGAAAGTGATCAGCTGGTTCAATTGCCTCTTCCCTTGTGAAAATCATGAACTCAGTTACAGAATTAATTATATATGTAAAAGTAAGAATCACCCTGATGCGCGAGATCTTGCAAAGCAGTAGAGGTGGACGGTGAGCGATTGCGTGGTACACTTCCTGACGGTCGCCGATCCAGAGGTCGGAGTGGTTGAGGCGAAGTAACAGAAGGTCTCGAAGGTAGACTCGGATTGGATCTGGAAGGTATGAGGACGTTCACTTGACCTTCGTGCGTAGGTGAAGAAGCCCCAGATGGAGATGCCATAGAAGCTGCCATAGAAGCTGCCTTGTAGTCCTGAGGTTCATGTTTAACAAGACAAAATCGCAGCAATTGGCGCAGCAGAGTCACAGACCTCGACCTCTTGACATTTTCTGAGATACTGCCGCTTCAATTTTGGCAGTTGGTTGTCTGCGAAATCCGCATGCATTGAGGCTGATTCTTTCAGCTCTTCCTTCACTCTTTTACGAGTGCGATCTTGCGTTTCCTGTGACTTACTCAGGAGCCTAAGTCGCAAAGTAGAAAGAGCCACTCACCCTGATGTTGGCTAGAGGGGTGAGAACATCTCCCAGAAGAGTGTTCAGAAACGCCTGGCGAGCTTGTGTTTCTGTGGTCCCGGAGATTGTGAATATCTTATTTCTGTCAGCAAGGTGGACGGTACCTCTCTCAACATTGTCCCTGACTTCGTTCCACGCCCTCCTTGTCGTGTTGAGCTCGATGTGATCATCGAGGTATGTATCAATGGCCTTGGCCTTATGATGCAACCTGGTCAATGATTCGACACTGACATGTGGAAATAAGTTCGCTGAAGAATAGGAGCGAATTACAGAACATACTATAGCTCCTCGATGCGTTTCCTAATGGATTGAAGTTAGCAGAATCAGGAGCACCAGCCCGACGCCGCCCTACGCACCTCTCTTGGAAGAAACTGATATATGAATCCGTCAAAATCCGCAAGTGAAAGTCGAAGAGAGGTATCGGGCCACTCTGTGGACCATCAAGAGACGGCCGAGGTGCAGGAAGATTGTCTACAGAGCTAGCCATAGGTAAAGCACTTTGCGTTAACTTTAGATGTGGAGAACGATTTCAAACACGCGCGCGGCTATCGAGTTGCTGCCTTTATGCAGTAAATCATTCCCACACATGGAAGGATCTCCGACGATAAGATAAGATACGGAGTCCGTCCTAATCTGTAATTACGCATCAGACCGATATAACAACTCTGAGAAGTTGGCCACACGGTCCCGGGCCTGTTGATCATTCGGCGAGTCATCTTAGCTTTGTTCTTAACCCCCGCATACTCATTTTGAGCGACAGTGACGCGTCGTCCTTTGATTCATCTCTGGGAGGCCAGGTTGGCAACGGTTCGGCCGTCATGGCACCTTCTCAAGTCGTCTTGAACCTGAACGTTCTGCCCCAACACAAGAAGTATACCATGCTTTTATCTGGATTGACAGCTCTTGCTGACCACCAACTCCCGCGATGCAGCACTATCTGGCTACACCCCTTCATGATACCCGCTTATACAGCGGCGGCGTCTGCAATACTGTTACTCTTACGCGCCCTCTTCTCGTTTGGACCACTGAAAAGATTCGTACACGGTCCTGGAAACCACTCTGAGTCATCTATAGACTCTGCGGCAGACAATGTACAGGCGGGGATCGTGTCTGAGGCCAAACAGCATGTCAAAACACTTGGGGGATGGACAATTTTCACTTTGAGACTCGTCAGGCTTCTGTCCGTCCTGACCTTGTTAGGTTTATCTGTGGCGAGCTTCGTCTTGGATGAAGATGGTCTCTTCATCAAGGACGTGGAGTCGTTGAGCAAACATTGGGGTAAAGGGCACAAGAAGCATAGAAAACATCGGAACTCTAGCCGTCTTTCGTTTACAAGACACGAATGGCTTGAACTGACTCAATGCGTGACATATGTAAGTTAATTGAAAATGTCATATCATTCCTTTCTCACATCCGTGCAGCTCTACGTGTCTTTCTTAGCGCTGCTGTCAGTTGCGGCCGGAGCTAAACGTGCTCAGTTGGTGACCACTCATCTTGTTATCATCTTGCTTGTCGCATTTGCGGTATACGCATATCGTGACTTGTGGCCCCTTTTAACCGTCTCCGCTGCTCCTGCTGATTTACGCGATGGACCTTTGCTCTGGATCAAAGTAGCTGTACTTGGACTGGCGGCTATTGTTGTTCCTCTCACGATTCCTCGCCAATGCGCCCCATTTAATCCGAAGGTAGGTTTCCTTGCCGGATGTTTCCACCGCTTAGCTGACGGATGGTCGCTGTAGGAGCCTGTGGAAACACCTAACCCTGAACAGACTGCATCCCTCCTCTCGTTGACAATCTACAGTTTCTTGGATCCTACTGTATTCTTGGCCTATCAAATTCCTCATCTATCCTTCGACCAGCTTCCTCCGCTGGCCGATTATGACTATACAAGAAACCTGGTCGAGAGGAGCTTCAGAGTAAGTACTTGAAGAAGAATTTTTCTGTGCTCTAAGGCCAGTTGTTGAGTCTCACGGGGAAACAAGCGTTTAGATAGTTTTCTCTGGGGCCCCAAGGCGGCATTTGTTCTGGGGTTTTCTAAGGGTCTTTCGTAGGAATTCTTCTTCTTTAATTAGATCTCACAGTCACTGTGAATTTATACAGGTCGCGAGTTCATTGGGATGGCACTCATGCTCCTCATCAAGGTGCGTTCAATGGCGTGAATGGTTTAGCGATTGTGCTCACGTTGCCGCAGATTATTACTACGTTCCTTGGTCCTTTGGGTATCTACGGACTCCTTAAGCGAGTATATCTTACCTCAGATCTCATATTCAGATTCTAATATCTGAGTTTCTAGTTATCTTGAGACTAAGGGAGAAAGCGCTGTTGTTCGTCCCTGGGTTTGGATCAGCACGCTGTTCTTTGGTCCTGTGATAGGTACGATTGCCTTCCAGTGGTATCTATTCCTGGCCGTGAGCAGTCATCACATCTCCAATTTTTGAACAATATATTAACAACAACTGTCCACAGACCGGCATGCTAGTCCGCACGGAAGGTATCATCACCCAGTTGGTCTTTGAGCACTCCCTTCGAATTCGAATGAAGGCTGAGACGGAAGGCCCTGCTTCGAAGTCCGACGGAAATCATGGTAGCGAGTCAAGTGCGACAATTGCAGAAGAGACACCCGATAACACTTCCATTTCGGGAAGCAGCAATGAAGGAAGTGAATCTGGCAGCGGTGGGGAGACCATTCGTTCGAGCACCGTTAGCATGAAATCCACTGGTGGCAAAGGCAATCAGAAGACCAAGGTCGAAAGCGAAGATGACAGCAAATACCACAAGGATGGCACGGTGAAGGCCGATAATCTTGTCGGAAAGATCAACAATCTAGTCTCGACGGATATGGGCAATATCACTGATGGGCGTGAATTCTTGATTCTAAGTACGCATTTGCTTTTTTTCAACAGCTCATCTCGCTAATGCTTATTGGTATGTAGTTCTGTACCAACCTGTTCAAATCCTCCTTTGCGTGATCTTCCTATATTCAATCCTTGGCTGGAGGTCCGTCGCGTCGTCGTGCACTTTTNAAAAAAAAACGACTGTCTGAATAGATCGATAGCGCATTCATTGCATTGCTCTCAATGATCATTCTTTTCCCTGTTCCAGGATGGATCTCCAAATTGATCCAAAACGCACAGAAGGAAGGAATCAAAAGGGTGCGTGCCTCTTTCTCAGTTGGGTGTAATGGCACATTTATCTGACTTGCTTGCAGACGGATGCAAGGGTGCAGAGTGTTACCGAGAGTGCGTACGAAATCCCTTTGGGTCTCATTATAGTCCATGGCACTCATTTATTTTTTGCAGCTATGAACGTCTTGCGTATGATCAAACTTTTCGGTTGGGAACCTAAAATCAATGAGAGAGTGGCTGAAAAGCGGGACGATGAACTGAGATTCGTTAAACGCC
This sequence comes from Bondarzewia mesenterica, assembly GCA_004802705.1. Lineage (NCBI taxonomy): Eukaryota > Fungi > Basidiomycota > Agaricomycetes > Russulales > Bondarzewiaceae > Bondarzewia > Bondarzewia mesenterica. Next base: position 16,564 of record SGPL01000407.1, on the reverse strand, counting down.
GACAGCTGCTCAACTTATTGAACAATAATTTGAAGTATGATCTCGTCTGGCTCAGATCTCCACGGTTTAACTTAATAAATTTCCGTCGACAGTTTTATCATTCCAGCCATCACCATGATAGTGACTTATGTTACATATGTGAGTGGCATTCGACTCCGACGGGATAGCGCTGTCGCTGAGTAATTGACCAGACGGCGATAATGGGAGAGAAACTATCGCGTAAGTCATATCACCGTCGTATTTTCCCAAAAGAAAATCACATCCTTGATTTGTCGATATTCCATAGCCTCAACTGTCTTCTCCTCCATATCCGGTGCGTATTTTAAGCGCGAGTGACTTGAGTAAATCGAACTGAAACAAAATTTAGTCTTTGACATTTTGAGGGACCAACTTCAAATGGTATTCTATTTGATTCCCAGTCTCACGCAAGGTCAGTCAAAGGTACTTCTTGCGAGTTCGCGTTTTGACACGTCTTCAACTCTTAGCCAAGGTCTCTCTTGATCGCGTGACTGACTTCCTCCAGAAGGTAACATGGACAAGATTTCACCGCGATCGGCACTAACTCGACCTCCCTTTTTCTCAGACAGAACTCTTGGATTCCTATGCTGAAGAACAGAGGGGAGAAAGTCGCACAATGCTGGCCGATGCATCTCATTTCAATGGAGATGTCACTGGGTTTCAAGATGCCACTTTCACATGGGCAAAGGATAGTTTTAAGGACGGTACAGTGACTCCGTCACGCCGGAGATTCGTGCTGAACATTGAAGAGGAGCTGATCTTCAAACGGGGCTGTATCAATCTCATTGTTGGTCCAACCGGATCGGGGAAGACATCGTTGCTTATGGCCTTGCTCGGTAAGTAATTTACTCCTCTCCGTGTCATGGTGATGACAATCCGGTGCCTGCAGGGGAAATGTATTTCGTACCCTCTGGCCCTGGATCATGGTACAACCTCCCTCGCGAAGGAGGCGTTGCTTACGCTGCGCAGGAATCTTGGGTGCAAAGCGAGACAATTCGAGTAAGCTTTGAAACCTAAGCTATTCACTTACGACTCAATCTGGAGCAGGACAATATTTTATTCGGAGCACCATATGATGAAGGGCGCTACAAGCGAGGTGAATTGTCTCGTTGGTAAATGTTATATCAGTGCTTGTAACCGTCAAAACAGTGATCTACCAGTGCGGACTCAAGCGGGATCTTACTCTTTTCGAGGCGGGAGACAAGACTGAAGTCGGTGAAAAAGGGCTGACGTTGAGGTCAGTTCGCACAAGTTCATGTTTTGAGTGAACGCTATACTAATCCTATGGCGTGTCCTTGTATTTTCAGTGGTGGCCAGAAGGCAAGTCAAAGCCTCGATATAAATGCAACCAGATCAATGAAACACTTATTCTCCACTAGGCCCGGATCACTCTAGCTCGTGCGATCTATTCGTCTGCAGAAATTATATTATTAGACGACGTAAGTCATTACCTTTGCCTTCTCTGTAACGAGGTTACATGCGTCCTTTAGGTTCTCGCTGCCCTTGATGTCCACACGGCGCGATGGGTTGTCGAGAAATGTTTGAAAGGAGACCTGATCCGTGGACGAACGGTGCTGTTAGTTGTAAGTCACATCTCTTCTGGCTCTCGATGAGATGCAGTGTCCATATTGTTTATAGACGCATAACGTCGCAATGGCGAGTCCCATTGCAGACTATGTAGTGTCCCTCGGTTTAGATGGCCGCATCGTAAGCCGCGGTTCTGTATCTGATGCACTTGCGAAAGACAAAGTACTTTCTGAGGAAGTTGCTGAAGAGGTCGTATTCATAGAGAAGGCTGATGACGAAATCGACCCGGAGGAGCCAGATGTGGAGGAAGCGGACCAGCAGGATGCGAAGGCTGACGGAAAGTTAACCGTTGCCGAAGAGGTTCAAGAAGGTCATGTCAGCTGGGATGCAAGTACGTGCTCGCGATTTTCGCTTATCCTTGAGTCAGTGACCGACTTTCGAAACAGTGAGTCTGTACTTCAAGAGTCTGGGCGGCGCACACGTCATCTTATTCTGGGTTGTTTTCTTGGGCGGCATGCTTCTGGCCGACCTATCTAACTCCATCCAGACGTGGTTCTTGGGTTACTGGGCTCAGCAGTATGAAGGTCGTGAGACAGCCGAGGTTCAAATATCTTTGTAGGTCCCTTTGCTATTTCTTATAATATTTTCTGATCACTATCGACCGGTAGTTATCTGGGTATCTATTGTCTCCTATTGCTGTTCGCCATTATCGTCTTTTCGATCGGCAGCGGTACCTATGTGTTTGGTACTTTGCGGGCCTCTAGAAGCATCCATCGAAAGCTTATACAATCTGTGCTTGGGACAACTTTGAGATGGCTCGATACAACGCCGACGTCGCGAGTCATCGCTCGTTGCACTCAAGACATTCGTGCCAGTGCGTCCGATCTCTTCTTCGTTCTCGAGCATTCGACACTGATAGCTCACTGTTCTCAGTTGATGGGCCCGTCGCGAACAACCTCACGTGGGTGATCGAGATCACCTCCACCATGCTGATCAAACTTGCTGCCGTCGTTGTTTTGACGCCGGCATTCCTTGTTCCTGGAATCTTCGTCTCGCTGCTTGGAGGCTGGTGCGGTCAAATCTATATGAAGGCCCAGTTATCCGTCAAAAGGGAAATGAGCAACGCGAAGGCACCTGTATTGGGTCACTTTGGAGCTGCGATCTCTGGTCTAAGTATGCATTTCGCAATAAACCGATTTTTCCCCTGCCTTCTCACTGACGAGATTCACAGCCTCGATCCGGGCCTATGGAGCTCAAGCTGCCTTCAGAGATGAATCTTATCGACGCATCGATCGCTACACTAGAGCAGGTAGAACGTTCTACAACCTCAATAGGTGAGCTGATCTCTCTGTATTCAAGGAATTATCCAACTCATACCTACTCCAAAGATGGGTTTGCGTCCGTATCAATACCCTTGGTGGCATATTCTCTGCAGCACTAGCGGCGTGGTTAATCTACGGACCAGGACACAAAGACAACCTTCCTTCTGACACTGGATTCTCTCTGACAATGGTTGTTGGTTTCAGTGGTCTGATTCTGTGGTGGGTGCGGTGTTTGAACGAGTTTGAAGTTAGTGGTATGTGAAGTTCGACTTCTTTCAGTGTACGAGACCGTGTCTGACAGGCTAGTGAATCCAGGCAACAGGTAAAATCACTTCTCAGATACATCAGCAAGTTGCTAACTCCGATTTCCAGTTTGGAACGGATACAGTCTTATGTTACCATTGAACAAGAGTCAAAGACGACAAAAGATGGAGTCCCCCCGGCTTACTGGCCTTCTAGTGGTGATGTCAGAGTCGAAAATCTTTCTGCTCACTATTCGCCAGTAATTATATTATCTCTTGAACAAAATATGCTGAGCTAATTGGAGGCTCAGGATGGGCCGAAGGTGCTTCATGACCTGTCGTTCCATATCAAGTCCGGCGAACGTGTCGGTGTTGGTAGGTAGAACGATTTTACCCATAAAAATGGTTTACTGATGCATCACTAGTCGGAAGGACCGGAAGTGGGAAGGTGATAGACATAAAATGCTACAAGACCGACGGACTTACGTCACTTTCCAGAGCTCACTGACGTTGTCGCTTCTCCGGTGCATCTTCACTGAGGGCACCGTTTATTATGATGGCATTCCTACTAATTCCATCAATCTCGACGCACTTCGCATGAACATCACTATTATCCCTCAAGTCGTAAGTTGCATACTGCTCCGTCATTGGTGGATCTGACAATCTCTTTCAGCCTGAACTTCTCAGCGGTACCCTAAGAGAAAATCTGGATCCGTTCTCACAGCACGATGATGCAACCTTGAATGGAGCTTTGAGAGCCGCTGGATTATTCTCCTTGCAGAGCGAAGACGGCGAGGGCCGTATCGCTTTGGATACCAAGATCTCAAGCGGCGGCGGGAACCTGTCTGTCGGCCAACGGCAAATTCTTGCTTTGGCGAGAGCCATCGTGCGCGGAAGTAAGCTGCTTATACTTGACGAAGGTACAATTAATACCGTCTTTGCCTAGCATGAGACTGACGCGTCCGAATCCTTAGCTACATCTGCAATAGGTATACATCTATTACTGCAGAGCTGTCATCTTCCCTTACACTCCATACAGACTACCAGACAGATTCAATCATCCAGTCCTCCCTCCGGCACGAGCTGCAACGCGATGTGACTTTGATCACGGTGGCACATCGCTTGCAGACCATCATGGACGCCGACAAAATCGTAAGCATATTGTACCTCGTCGCCTGTGCTAACTGTTGATTATTGTGCCCTTCCTATCCGTAGATGGTGCTCGACGCGGGTCACATTGTACGTATTTGTCCACACAACGCTTGCGATTTGTTATCTGACAGTCGTACAGGTTGAGTTTGACAAGCCTAGTGAACTCTTGAAAAATGAGAAGAGCATGTTGCGGGCCTTGGTAGACCAAAGTGGGGATAGGGAAGCTCTGTATGCCATGGCCGAAGGGAGAGCACAGGGCGAGGGGGGATCTAATTAGATGCGGGGGGGGGGACTAGGTGGATGTAGTGTTGAATCGTTTTCTGTATGCATGTAGATGTTTCATTCCAACTTTTTGAAGCAGTCAATGACAGGCCTTTGTCGACTTCTTCCAATGACCTCTCATGATTCAAATTTTAAAGCTAGTGCAACACAAGAAACGAGACTCCATTTCAGTTAACATTCAAGACAGTCCAAGAAGAGTAGAGTAATCAATGTGCTAAACCAAACTACACCTAAGATTGCGGAATGCCAGATAGGACAGATCAAGGTTATTTGTGAAGGACAGACCAAGCTCCAGAAGAATGAAATCGGAGCGAACGACAGCAGAGGAAACAATTATGGTCTCCGATAGCTGCCGTTTGCCTCCGCTGTATCACGCCCACCACGGGGAGGGTAGTCGCGAGCAACTTTTGGAGGGCCAGTCGGGGCTGCAGAGTATCCAGATGGGCCAGCAGGATAGGAATCATAGCCAGCACCAGACGTCCTAGGAGGTGGACTTTGAGAGCGACGACTAGTTATGCGAGTAAGAAGGGCAACTCTAGCAACATGCACAGAAGCATCCTACCGATAGCGTCCTTCCGAACCGCCTGTACGAGGAGGGTAGTCGACATAGCGGGAAGGCGGAGGTGTGATAGGCCGACCACGGTACTCTGGAGGTGGTGGCGGATAGTCCCTAGAGCGCTAAATGAGCCAAATACACAAGTCTGCCGAAATATAAAGAATACCTCATCGGTGGCCTTTCAAATTCCTCACGAGCGCGCGGAAGACCGGGTGGTGGAGTCCTTGGCCTCATTCCAGCGGGAGGAGGCGGGTAAGGCGGGAAACGGTCACCTGCAGGAGGTGGTTGTCGCCTATCATATCGATCATAGTCGCGAGGCGGCGGCGGCGGGTAGCCACGAGGATATCCTGCACTATCATCAGGGGGATAGTAACCAGCCCGAGAATCATAGCGAGGTGGCGGGGGACCGCGCATACGATAGTCATCAATGTCACCACGCCGTGGCGGCGGCGGCGGATAGTAATCGCGATGGTCCCGAGGAGGAGACAAAGGTCTACGAGGAGGAGGGTAGTCATAAGGATAGCGAGCATCTCTGGAAGGTGGGTAGCGACCAGGTGGGAGATCATCACGGTAATGAGGAGGGGGAGGATAGTCTCTAGGTGGAGGAGGCGGTAGGTAGTCTCCCACAGGGCGAATTCGATCTATTAGATGAGCTTCGCCAGGAGGTGGGCGGCGACCAGGCCTGAGCAACAAGTGAGAAGATATCATTAATACTCAAACGGTTAAGGGGCCTACGTTGATGTTTGCATCACATGATTAGGGCACTCCCTGCGAGAACAAGATGAGTTCCAACGCTTGCAAACAGGTCGCAAAATACTTGCCTAGCCCAATGACCCATCAATCCACACTTGAAGCAAGCACCAGGTTCAGAACTATACTTTGCGTATCGGCCGCCACCATTAGACTGCTCGACGCGGATTTTGTTTCCCATGAAAAAGCCATCATTATACTTCGCTATACTCTCTTCGGCGGCCTCCTGCTTTTCGAATTCCTGTATAGAAATGAGTGACTGCATATTTTCCAACTAACAGACGAATGCTTACCACAAAACCGTACCCAACTCTGCAAGGGAACCGTCAGGATATACAGGAGGGCACAACAATGAAAACATACTTCAATTCTATATTCGATATGCTACCGATCTTTCCAAAGCAACTCTGCAAGTCCTCTTGACGAGTATTTTCCGGTAATCCACCAATGTAGACCTTGTTTGGCTAGATGGCGCAAAGTAAACACCCAGTCGAGCACATAGTAAAGGAGCAAATAAATTAGCAGACGCTAGGTCAGCCAGAGACAGTGGTAGCTAGCCTCCAAGCTGCAAGCAAAGAAATGATGGGCCAAACCACGTTACACGTTACACGATACATGCCCAACACCCAACAGATCGCAGTGCAAGCGAAGCAAGACACGAGACAAGAACAAGAGAAGACCTAAGCACCTTGATCTGTTTTTCTCTGTAGACGACAGTGCCAGATTTGCCAGAGACAGTGTCGCCACCCGCATTGCTGCGGGCGTACTCCGTATTGACAGGGTCATTTCCCGCACGGTCGTCAGAAACAGGTCCACCATTTGAGGCAGAACCGTCACCAGCAGGACCCATAGGTTCGCCGCCCTGGTCGTCTGAATTCGCCCACTTGTCATGAGGTTGTAGGTCGCCACGCTCGACGTGCATTGGGGAAGCAGCCATAGCTGGTGGATGTCACAGAGGTAAAGTGTCTTGTTCCCCGGACAGAAAAACTATAAACTCCATTTTAGACTCCGATGGCCTGTGCGCCACATCTCAGGCCTGCGGCGCAATTAATGCGGATGAAAAAATGAAAGTCATGTATATGAGGGTAAAAAAACGTCTTCTGCTACGAGGTATTGAGTACTACAACTACGGTATCAAATATAGTCCTGGACAAAATCAAACATGTAAACTTAAAGTCCAATGCGAGACCAAGTTGAGAAAAAAAAAACTATCCTTCGAAAAATTCATACCAAGGTCCACAAACCGCTTGCAACAGTGATCGCAAACATCACAGCGGCGCCCATCAATCCACGTGTATCAACCGAGAAGAGTGCCACGGCCGCCCCGGCAGAGCCACTTGCATTGCCACTGCTCCCACTGCTCCCACTACTCCTAGCGGACGAACCAGCAGTCGTAGAAGGAGCGGAAGGAACAAATGTTCCAGTAGCACTCGCAAGGCAGGAACTGGCAGCTGCATTCGCAGCAGAGACGGAGGGCGAATTGGCGTTCACGGTACCGTTACCCGAGAAGCTGCAGGCCTGGGCATTACGATTGTTGGCCTCGTAGTATTGGCTCATGACGAAAGAGAGTTTCACAGCTTTACGAAAGAAATAAGCATTAGTGGCTAATCATTGATGACGCTAAGCTGCGAACGTACAAGGATCACATCCAGAGACAACGCCATACACTCCAGAAGTACCGTTGGCAGCAATAGCATTGCAATTGCCGCCCGTGCCACCAATGAGGGAACAGGCGGTGTCAAGTAGTTCACCGATGATTGCGCTGGTATTCGTCGTAACGGGGGTGAACTGGCAGCTCAAATTGTTCTCCAAGCACTGGCATGCTGAATCGCTGGGCGTCGGGGGAAGAGTATTCGAGGCAAGGAATGTGCTGTTTTGTGCGAAGCAGCTGGGATAAGTACCAGAACCTGCGTTGCTCTGCGATGGACTGTTGGGGGGCGAAACTTGGCCATACTGGGTCTTAAGGTTGTTAAAGTCGGTAGAAGTTTGCACAGTGCTACCGTCCGCGCTGAACGTCACCATTCCAAACTCTCCCCCACTACTCTCGGCGGGGAAATACGAGAATGCGAGGCCGCCAGACCAGATATTACTCATCTGGCTGCTGAAGAGAGCGCCGACTTCCGTCCAGATGCGGGGGCTTGGGTTATTACATCCAAACTCGCTGAAGTAGGCGACAACATTGTAGCCAGCGAAGTCGCCTGTCTTTCCTGCGTAAGATTGTTGGAAGGAAGAGTTTCCACACCACTCGCTGTATAGAAAATTCAGCGATCAAGTGAGCAGGGAAGGTAGTCAACACGCACTAATTGTTAAGACCAAACAAGTCGATGGCGGAGTCGCCAGAATTACTGCCCGATGGGTCACAAGACATATAATTAGCGAGCGGATCGATCCACGACGAATCACCATCAATGGCAGCGTATCCGACGAGCGCACTTATCGACTTCGACTTCCTGTCAAGTAACCCTTCAATCAAGCAAACTCACAAGAAGTGATGCGAGGTTTTATACAGACAAGTAGGCCTTAGTATCCCGTGCGGCAGCTTTCACAAACGTGAGAGCGGCAGTTCCATTCGGAGCAGTGACGACCTCATTTCCGACATTGTAGGCCAACACGTTGTCATACTTTGCGAATACGTTAATAGTGCCGAGGTATAGATCCAACAAATTGGTTGTCCAGGAGGGTGAAGCACGATCAATGGAGCCGTTGACGGGAAGGGATAAGTCGATGCTAGCAACCACTGTTTAGCAAAACCGTGAAAGAATGGAGGGAAATCCGCACATGGTATAGATCCCCGCGTTGCTAAAACGTCTGCATGCATGAGTCATGATTTAAAGACGAGTTCACGCTGTAAACGCGAATGGTATTGACACCTAATTGCTGAAGGAAGGATACATCGCGAGAGCACGCTGTCCCATTTGCCAAGGGATCAATGAAGTTCGAAGGTTCGAGGAAAGGGTTGTTAGGGTCAGAAGAGATTGTACCTGCGAGGACGAGGCTATGTCAAAGCATGTCCACGCAATTTCTACGCACTACACGTACCCTGCTCCTGGTAGGCGACACCCTTGATATAAAACCGACTCCCGTCCCCGTTGTATAGATACCTCCCAGACCTAGTAACTTTACCAATAGCATGCACTCCGGAGAGCAAACTGGCGGAGAACGTGAAAGCCGCGACCAAACGAGAGACTGAAAACATTATTTTTCGTCACAGATGCGACAGACTAGAAAAAAAAGGGATATAACGGATGGGATTGGGGTGGGTTGATGGTGAGAAAAGTGAGAGGATGTACAAGCCAATTTCGGGGACGGAGAAACGTGGGAGGTAAGTATCTAACGCCCAGACTATGTTTGGACCGTACCGTGTCAGCGCCCTAGGACCTCATGATCGATAGCATAGCCGTCCACCACAGCCCCATCGTTGACTGATTAAAGAGTCTTACCACTTGGCTGGGGTATATTGGTAAGTGCCCTACATGCATGAAGTGTTGATAAAGTGGTCAACGTGCTGATTGAAAGTATATATAGGCGCAACGAGGGTAGCAGACAGACGGGTCATACGCCGTTTAGTCAATGACATTCACGTAAGCCTGGCTGTCGATATGAGCGAGCCCACTTCAGCTGGCAGAGACTAGAGACAAGGCCCCCAAATCGACAACGCCAGTGCCCAAGGTCAAGTACAACAGGCCGAATATTGAACTTACGTACCGTGTCTTTCGTTCTTTTGGACAAGGCCCTTCAGCGACTCCTTTTAAGTCCGACTTCATACCAATCGACGATGTAGATGGACGCACCCCGTCGAAGTTGTCGTGACAGCGCTGGTAAGACGCTCATTGGCATATATCCATATTATTGAATGCTTTGTGTCTATTAGTGGGCAACAGTGAATGGTGTTCCCCACGTCCAAGGTATTCGGAGGACACATACCTGGCTTTCGATGACATACGTACGTTTGCGACATCATCGATACACGATGTGGAATGTACAGTGAGTCACGAATCGCAGAAATTTGCATTTGAGGTTTCTCATCAGACATGAACTGGTTATAGTTCAGCAGTCGGGCAGCGGCATAACTCGTTGATGTCGTACGTGCCATATAGTGTCGTGTAAGTGAAAGAGCGATTTGGCCGTGGCACATATAGATATCAAGAATAACTTGCGCTATCATCCTTCGAAGTCATTCAAAAAAGATTTCATCACACCCTCCGGGCCGTCGCATGGTGAACCATGAGATATCGGTGTCTTCAGCAGGATTCCAGTGTCGCCCTCTTTAAATCCACACCGACGGAGTTTTGTGATATTGGTAGTCTGCCATCTGCCCGCGATCTACATACTCTCGTTCTGGAGTCACCTGGTGCCGGGTTTAACCTCTCTTATCTGAGCAACCTTGATCAACCCCCCCCCCNAAAAAAAAAAAANAAANAANTCANNCANNANGNTCAA
>SGPL01000406.1:0-28556 GCA_004802705.1 Bondarzewia mesenterica | reverse complement strand
CTATCGAAAAGAAATATCCTACCGGCACGAGTAAGTAGTACTCGGGTGCGGCTGCGCCCATTTGAAGATGGAATCACCAATTTCCAGCCAACGCGGCCATCGATCAGCTATAGAAAAGACTTTCTATCATACGGTCTAAGTAATCTTTTTTCTGAAAATAGGCTATTTCCCTTCACGGAACAAGATGGTAGAAGATGGTAGGCCTGAATAGGCCTGAATCATGCAATGTGAAGCTCATCGCGCCATCGATAGCAGTGATGGACCCACGATCATGTCTACCGCGCAGCTGAAAAAAAAAATAGACGCTCCAATCCGGCATATGTATGTACTCCCAACTACTCCCACGCAAACATCTTGATCCAGTCGTTTCGACTCTTAAATTCCACCTTTCCGTCTAGTGCGATGCATGAATGACGACCTACAGTACAAGAGAAATATTTTATGTTCGTCATTGTACTCCTAACCTTAAAATCGGGCTACAGTTCAGCAGAGTTGAGCGACGCCAAGAATGGTATCAGTCGATGGCAGGTCTTATGCTCGAAACGAGTACCTTATCCAGCCTGTGCGTCTCGGAACCTGAGCGGAAGGAGACACCGATGAAATTAGTATGATGTTCGCTTGCAATCCGTTCTCGTCAGAAAGTTATGTACCCCGTCGCTGAGAAGCTTACAGCGTCTGACTGTTATCACGGTTCTCCATATAACCTTATCGGACAATCGGAAGGTCATGAATTCGAGTCACCATTTTTATCCGTTTGTTCAAACGCTTCAATATGTCCATTGCATTCGCGAACCCACATTCGTCAAGTCGGCATACATAAAAATGCGAGCGCTTCACGAAGACAGTCGATGCGAGCGCGCATCGCGACCGTTGTGTTGCGTCACAGAAGCTAGACTACAAAAGCATTCTATCTCTTTCACGTTAGACATACTTTTCGGATAGTGACTGACTAGGCTGCTGTCTGGAGAATTTTCCGAGATTTGATGGACACCCGTGAAGCTTGAGCTGGAAGTCTTGTACGGTGCTCAACATTCAAAGTTGGCACTACCAGAGCTACCAGGTCCCGGTGGGTTTGAACCCTAACCCCCAATGTGATTACTAAGTTATTGGTTTCCAATTTGAGCTGAGAGGACGCTTGTCATTCTCGCAACGGGAAAGCCATGCATTGTGAGTATGTCTCCTTGGAGCATATGCGTAATCAATCCTTTGCCGTGGGCTTGCATGCGTGGACCAACATCTTCTCCAGCTAGTAGTCAGCATGGGGGCTCCTTCATGCCATGTGATGGCTGTGCGCATGGTTATGCAGCAATCTTCCGTGATAGATAGATCTCTTGGGATGGGGGACTCGTAACTCAACGACCATCGACGTCGGACGTCGCCTGCTGTACTCGTGGGCCAGAAGCAGATTCATCCTACTTTTCCAAGCCACTTCCGATTGACGGCGTTTCGTCGTCCTGTTTCCAACGCACGGACATTGGCGCCCAGACAACTATCATCAAACTATTAGCTGTGTACGTGGATCTCGCCTCTTCTCGCCCTTTATATATTAGAAGGCATACTGCGCTGGGATCCAAATCTCACCGGACTTCTAGTTTCGACTCTCCTTTGCAGATCTCACACAGAAGATAATCGACCGGACTTCCATATCAAGTCCTCGAGCGGGTATCCCTTCAAGTTCTTTGCCGCCTTTCTTTCCTGTTGTTCAACTATTGCTTCCTAACTTATATTTACACCCTCCTGGCCTGGCTACGGTCTCCTTCCGATGGGTCTCAGTGGCACGGAAGTAGCGTATGCAATGGATCTTCATCCGTGTCCGCAGTATTTGCTCAGCGATCGATGATGTATTTTCAATCAGTGCATCTCATGGCTATCTGGAACTCATCGCGATCAGTGAGGTCCACAGCTTCGCATCGCGTCTTCGCCGTCTGACCCTTCTTCGTTGTGCAGCCCTATTGTTCTATGACTACTTCCTCACTTTCTCCGCTGAGGTGAAAACGATATGGCCCCACCCACTCTCAAGGCCTTCTCTCTGGTTCTTCATCAATCGATATATTCCAATCTTAGGCAGTATCGCCGTTGCGATTCTCAGTTTTGCGACTGTGACGGAGGTGCGTCGTCTCTCAATGCAGCAGCATCACAGGCTGTTAACGAGCAGCATGCTTTATGGCATGCACAGAAGTACGTCTAAATAACCTTACTCAATGAATGACAGTTTTATCTGATCTATGATCCCGCTGCATAGGTGTAAAACATATGAACATTTTCGCCAAATCCTCATGCTAGCAAATCAAGTTGTAGTTTTCAGTATGTCTTTCTCCCTCACTTCCTCTTTTTGTCTGATAAATCTTTGCGTCTTTAGTCCTCCTCACGATGCGCACTTACGCACTGTATGACCACTCGCGCCGCATCCTGTCTTTGATATTAGCCATCGGTCTTGTGTTATTAGCATTGGCATGCGTAGGTCCCGCCTGACTCGCATTCTTGACATGAGGTCGAAGAGGCCTAATGGATTCAATGTTCAGTGGTCTCTGGTAGGCCAGCACGACACTGTGTTATCAGGCGTGAATGGATGCCATGTCGAGATGACCAAATCCACGTATGTCCACCCCACTCACTTTTATGTCCTCCTCTTCCACATCTTACTTGCAACCTCTATTAACTTGGATACCCTCTCGTCGACTTAAGTGGCGTTCGTATGTCCTCGAACAAGGTGCTATTGATTCCAAAATATTAATTTCATAATGAACGGCAGATGTTGCCGTGGCTTGGGAGGCCCAAGTTGGATTCGATCTCCTCATATTCGGGCTGACAATTGCCAAGTCCACAGTATCGCGCCGGCAGAGACAAGCCATCAACAGCTGGATCAGGGTGGAAACGGGATTGATTGATTTGATCCACAGAGACGGTGAGCTCCTTCCTACACATACTTTACTGTTGACATGTTCTGACCGCTGGGGTATCCATTCTGGCATCCTTGGGCACACAGGCGCCATTTATTTTGCGTACGTAGTAGCCCATCATTTGAAGCATTTGTGTTGACATTCCTCGGCGCTGCAGCTTTATGGTGTTGGCAAATCTTTCAAATATATTCACGTTCTTTGTACGTCCAATTCAGCTTCTTCGGGCATGCGTCTAATTGATTGTTTCTACAGTTTGCTCCGGTGCGGCCCCTCCTCTGATCTTCCGTATCCCGTCCATGTGTACTAATCCCTTATTAGGACGGCCTCCGCGGAGTCTTATCCACGTTTGCTTCCTGGTACGTCCCACTTCTCTGCCATCCTTACCCTTTACCACACACCCACACATCGCACGCACAGCGTCTCAGTGACCATGATGTCCCACCTCATGCTCAACCTTCATGAAGCAGCCTCATCCACACACACGTCACACGACACTTCTCATAGTTCCGAAGTCACTGTCGCTTTCACGACCGGTATCGACCCTTCCTCCGGACAGACATGGCTTGACGGCTCGTCTCCATTATCCAGCCGCACCTCTCAGCCAGCGCGGTTACACTCATCACAAGGCACGACCGGCAGGTCGTCCCTGTCGTCGTCAACCGCGTTGTCGTTGTTCACAAACCAAGCAGGGAGCGCGAGCGCGGGTCGCAAGACAGGTGGTACCTTGAGATCAGAGTTGCAGGAGATTGACGTGACCACGGTGTGATTGCGTAGCGGGTGTTGCAAGAGAGATGGTGAGCTGGAATGTTTCGATATGTAGACTCAGAACTGTGCACTGTGAATATATTATACCTATTATGTCTAACTAGAATTGGCAAGCCGCGAGCAAAGCCAAAATTACTGGATCCTGCAGTAACGTTGGCATGGAGCTCAAGTTATATACCTGAGCTAAAGTCAAACCGACTCAGAATAGTCCTGGAATCACTGAGATGGTATGAACGTTGCTTGAACAATTTGACATTGAGACCGAGTTGGACTCGACATGAAGCCGAGGACTATCCTGATTGAGGGCCTGGCGGTGTAGAAAACATTGAGGACTTCTTTCAACAACATACAAATGACAGCTGTTCGATGATTGTATAAAGGCAACTCGCAGCAGCTTAGTGTTTGAGCCCGCTGTGGTTCAGAAAGTCCTCGATGACATCAGAAATATAAAATGCGGATTAAAAGGGTACTACTCACACTGCTAAAACGTGCTGCCCACCAGCGCTTACGCTCACAATGTCGAAGCCCTTCAGCGTCTTGCTGCGCACCCTTGTTGGTGTCAGAGCCTCTTCTATAGCATCGCCCAATCCCAACTGTTGCGAAGTACCCTCGCCCCATGAATATAGAATACCGCAATCGTTGAAGGCCAGATTGTATCTCTCTCCGCACGAGATACCAATAATTTTGGTCGAGGAAAAGCCGCTTGCATATGGAGGTATATCCAGACAGGAATCTTCGTCTGTTGGGGGAGGTGGGAATGCTATGCGAACAGGCTCTCTCACAAGTGAGTCCGCAATGAGTCTTGGTATCGGTTCATCCTGCAACGCTCGCCCTGCCTTAACAGCGTTGGCTCTACGAAGAGCATCAAGCTCTTCCTGATGCCGCTCCACAATGTCAGTCATGGCTGGATGATCTTCGGAAAGGCCGAGGCGCCCCCTGTTCGGCACGGCCACAGCCCCATACTTCGCCATTGTCAAAAAGAAAGATTGAGTGATGTTCACCGCCCGCTATTTGAACAACCCGTGCTCCTTCGTGTTTGTTCGGGTGCAACGCGTCCACCGGCGTGGGCATCAGAATACGTTCTTGCTCGCCACCACGCTCGTCACTAATCCCGGTCTGCCGCATTTGATTGAGACCCCAAGAGTATACGACACCAGTCTTGTCCACCGCGAAAGAATGATAGCTACCCGCAGAGACGAGGACGATGTCTCGAAGTCGGAGCGGTTCCGGTCTCAAACCATTTGCCACCCTACGTTCCATAATTTTTCGGCCCAGTTGGGAGCGAACGCCATTTCCCCAAGTGTACACAAGACCGCTCCGTGTTAGCGCTAAGACGTGATGATTCCCGCAGGCAACACTCGAAATCGGCGTCTTTGCGAACGTGGGCAATGCAGTAGGCTCAAGAACCTTCATGGCATGCCCACGGATTCCGTCAAAGCCGAGCGGGCCTTCTGACTTCAAGATGTGAGCCGTCGCCCGTCTCACATTATGCGGCAATGAAATTCAGGTACTTACTCTGAATGCACCCCACGCAAACAGTTCCCCTTGATCACTCAGCGCGACACTGAGGCAGTCTGAGGCAGCGATAAATGTGATGCGGAATCTATCAAGGCCAGAGACACGTTCAGGTCTCGTCTCTAGCTCTTCGCGACTTTCTCCCTCCGTCTTGCGACCCAAAGCCAGTTCATCATTGTCACCGAATGACCAAACCTGAAGCACGTATGCGTCGCGCGCCCTTATAAGCAAAGAGAAAACGGTGCGAAAGTAATGGGATGAAGCAGTACTCACCTGTCCATTCGAATCCAAGAGAAGGGAGTGCATGCCACCAGCCGCCACTTGCACTATTCCGTGGAGACCCATGGACTGACTTTCCACAAGAGCTTGAACCACAGTATGCAATTTCGGTCTCGCGAGACTTTGTACATCAGGTCCCAATCCTAATTGGCCACCAAGTGAATCTCCATGCACAAAGAGATGGCCCCGTTTCCCAGAAGCAATACGGGTAATTGGTGAAGGTGTGGGATTGATATAATCTTTGCTTTGTCGTGCCGAACGCGCGCGTTTCGAAGGCTGCGTGAGCGGTTCTGGCGATGCTGCACGCTTTTTAGATCGTGGTGCCATAGTAGTTCTTTGGCGAGTGAGAACTCGAGCTGGAAATGATAAATTTCAGACAACAATGCATGAAGAGTACCAAAAGCAACATACATCGGCCAGTCGATGGGATTGCATCGTCGTCCGTAGCAGCTTTCCTTCTTCTTGAAGTTCTCGCGTTGGCCATTGCTTAGAATATGCACGTATATGAGAGAGTATGGGTGGATGTTACAGACAGCTCACAACGGCGAAAGTCAAAGTCAAAGTTGAACAATAATGTCCGCTTCTTAACCGTTCTCAACCGCGGGCCCCGGCTTCAGTGGCATTTCACTGGCGCTTGAATCGGAATCCATTACATTAGCACTGCAATCATTACACTGAGTGCCCAAGTAAGCAAGGCATGTTTCGGTAGGACTATTAGGACACAAAAGTTGTTGAAGAGTGAGACAAATTGAGACCCACGTCGTGACATTATCATCTCGGCCATAGCCGTGGCACCACCGCTTCAACTTCGACGTCCTCCGAGTCGAAGCGAATTCAACGTCAAAAGCTCGTCCAGCTCTCACAGTGGACACGTCGCACTTTACATGATATGACTGTAAGACTGTCAATGGCGGCAAATTTGTAAGCCCTGTCCTCACTTTTAAACGATTTCAGACGCTTGCCGGTTCCCCAACAGTCCACTTAGTACTGGTATATACCCCCTCAAATGTTCAGTTCACACCGCACTGGGCGTCTCCACTGGGCCCTGGCACAGCGGAGAAAAGACATGTTGCGTGGTGCACGATGCACGAATCCCTCTCGACTTGCATATGCTGCGTTCTGCCGCGTGTTCCACAATCGCACTTCCATTTTCTCTCTTTCAAAAAAGCATCAGTCGTCTCATCGAACCTGCGCGTCGTCTCCGGTTCGGAGTAGAAATGCACTTGCTCAGCGAACGGCAATGCCCATCAAACGGGCAACCTGTCTGTCTAAGTTCCAAACCCATAGACGGACGGGTTGGCAGCCTAGGTGTCAATGTCGGCCCAGATCCGAGGCTCGTAACAAGGTGGTACGAACATTCCACTGCCCCATCTCGCGCGCCTTCTCCTTTCCAGCCGCCTTTGCACCCGTAATCGCATGTTTGCTCACTCACGACAATTAACTCGGACAATCAAACGAAAGGACGGCTGAAGACTTACCGCCCACCAAGCTGCCATTGCACCCGAGTATCTCCATCTTTGGCTCCAACCCGTCCAACGCACGAACGGCAATCGTCGTCCATCATCGGTCCATCGTCCCATGCAGCTCTGACTCGTGAGGTCCTAGTTTTAGCCATACCGCCGGCCAGTCACCTGTACTGGAGTATATACTCTAAGCATGTGTGTATATACGACTGTCGAGAGTGTCAATCATTATGAAACACTCACAGCAGCATGCCTATTGTCACGAACCAGCTCGAATGCACATATACCTTGCAAACCAGAGTTAAATACAGCATTTACGGCCCCCTTCGTACATTCGAGCGTTAAATAAAAAATGTTCGAGTAAGTCAAGAAAATGAACTCTGCACGTGGAAATCAAGATGCGTGGCCGCTGGCGGACCATGTACTTACAACACTGAAAACCAGAGTGATCCCTTTCATCCATCCAATCATCCACCTTCGAACCAGCGCTGTCGACTAATGGCTTGGTCTTACAGCTACATACGTACTTACAATACTAATACATCCGTGTATAGCACAGACGCATGCATAAGACAGACAGAGCACGACCGCGACCATGAACATGGGCTAGGGCCGAGAATTATAATTCGCACCTTTCTCGATCCTTGTGTAGATACGTATGTCTTACGCGATGGCCGCCCTCCATTGACAGTCTATACTAGACCGACGCCTGAACATGAGAAGAGATCATAAGATATATAAAACCTCGAAAATACTAGTCAGACTTCACTGTCCACCCAAACCCACTTCCCCTCCCCGCTATACAAAGACTCGACCGAGCCTCTTTCCCTTGTGAGAAGAAATGGACTTCATGTTGAGCACGATGATTAGTCTGTCACCAATGGAGGGTAGCACCTCCGTCATAACCAAGTGCATTCTACTGAGGTTTAAGCCAGCGATCATGGGCAGGGAATGAATCGAGGGAAACGAGAGCGCAGCGGCTACGAACGGTCTCTTTCCAATTGTAGGAGATGAGTCTGCAGACCTTCCCGTCAGCGCCGTGCACACTGAAATCTACGCCGACGATGGACACGTTCGTGCACGTATTCCACAGTCATCTCCGCGTCTCAATTCCTCATTTGATCCATACCTTGGGTATAAATTAGTGACCTAGACTCGGCACATAGTACCTGGGTCGATGGACAAAAGATTATGGCAGTAAAACTGCTGGAGAGTGGTTACATCATCGGAAGCCTTCGTTATGTCTCTCAGGCCAAACGAACAAGCAACTCACTATTTCTATGGTGTCGACAGGAGCTTGGCGTGCACCTAGAGCGCTCAGAAAGGACACCTGCGTCATTTCCAGAGGACTCATTAAACTCTATCGTGGCAAAAGTGACCCTCGCACAGTAAAGGGGGTCTTTTACATGAACAGCGCAGAGTCTTCGATGTGTCCACAAAGCCCCGTCTGTCGGATGGCGAGCGGATGCTCTTGTAAAATGTATTTGACACACCAATGTGGTTAACACAGACTCTTTGCACGAGACCCGAGGCGAGCTGCGTGGCAGGGACGACGACGGCCAGAGGCTGTGTCAACATACAAATAATGCAGAAAGGTACAGCCATCCATTCATGACCACAAGATCAAAGAAAAATGGAATCCGAAGTATGGTACAGCACGATGCCATCAGATAGAGATACAGTACTCAGTACTCAGGCCTGGAGAAGATTGGCAGAGCGTGATTCAATAAAGCAATCCTTGACCATCCCGAGCGCTGACATCATGGTCAGTGACTTTGATTCCAAAGCCGAGAACGAACGCGCTCCTTCGTGAGTAAAAACATGAGCAAGACAACCATGGACCAGTTTCATGTTTGGAACGATCGGTGTGTTGCTTGGCACTGGATTGTCTTGAGACTCGACGTCCAGTAAACGTGTCAACATATATATATCGATAACGACTTGGAGTTCAACCCCTCCGCGTGGAGAGGACTCCTCGGTTGTGCAGCTCAAGTGTTCTGCAAGCACGCCGGACTCCATTCCGGACGACTTGCTAGAGCCCGACAGAGCGACCATCGCGCGGTGACGGTACCTCTTCATTGATACCCACATCCGCCACCCTTACAAAAAAAAAAGGGGGGACGTCTCGCAGGAAAAAAAAAAAAAGAGCTCGCCCACCCCAAGATCTATGAGGGCTGGCAATTCATTGACACAGTCGATACCTGTGATCAGTATCGACTGTGCCGATCGTCTCCGCCTGGCGCCATGCAGCCCGACTCTTGAGTGGCCTCGGCCCTTGAGACGATACAAAAAAAAACAAGAAAAGGGGAACACAGCTTCGAGTCTGATTGGATAACTGGACGGGAAGATTCAAGCCGAGTCGAATTTGAGTTCCCAAATCGATATATGATCCATTTTATCGATCGCTCATGAAGACGAAGACGATGGGAAAGAGGAAAGGGAAAGAAAAAAAAGTCAACAGCCAACAGTGCGGGTGGGAAAACCAACAAAGCGACGGTGGTCACTGGTGAAAAATAAGTCTCACGACTCACCTCTTTCCCTTTCCCATCCAAAGAAACCGACCGTCGCAACACCAACTTGAAGCTAGAACACTCGATCCCCTCGCATACTTACAGATATTGGATGAGCATCTTCACGAGCCGACAACGAACGTTGTAAGGAATCGCGAGAGCGATAGAAGGCTCGAGTCGAGCGACAAGTCGGATCGACGGTGGGTTTGCCGCATCCATCATGTATGGCAAGTTACAAACCTATGATAGCATCGACTCACTTTTTACTATATTTGCCTTATACTCGAAACAAGTACCTTATCCAGGCCGTGCTTCTCGGACCCTAAGTAAAAAGAGACACCGATAAAACCAGTCTGATGTTATATGTATCACTCACCAAAATAAATTTTTGGCACAAAAATTACTTGCGTAAAGTTTCAAAAACCTTAAATCTGAAGATACATCATTTGAGAGCTAACCTTTATTCATGGGATGTATGCCAATGGTTGAGAACGAAAATACTGTTATCAAAAAAAATGAGGAAGGAAGAAGCCTCCGGAGCAAGACCTTTTCTAATCCTGTGGAAAGTTATTTTGCTTTCCATCAGGCTCCGTCCCACTCAATGAAGAGTCATGTGACCCATGGCTGAGTTGGTCACAGCGTCCGACTGTTATTATGGTCCTCCAATCGGAGAATCGGCCGGTAATCGGCTCTTATCTTCTTGCTGTCATTTGTATCCACTTGTTTCAGCACTTCAGTCCATTGCATTCGCAAACCCACTTCGTCAAATTGGCATACATAAAAATGTGAGCGCTTCATGAGAACAGCCGATGCGAGCGCGCGTCGCGACGGTTATGATGCATCATGGAAGATGCAAAAGCATTCTATTTATATTAGACATGCTTTTGGATAGTGACTAGTGATTGACTCTGCTGTCTGGAGAATTTTCTGAGATTTGTGATAGATACCCATGAAGCATTTTAGAGAACCTCCACGTGGCGCGGGAAGAACGTTAGGGAAATGGAAACTCCGGCGTTCGACTCCGGGAACCTAAGCAACATTCAAAGTTGACAGCTGCTGACAGTACTTGCCATTGGCAGACAGGTCCCGGCGGCACGTCTCCAACAGTTGAACTCCTAACGATGCGATTGCTATTGATTTCCAATTTGAACTGAGAGGCATTTGAGGACGCTTGTAATCCTCGCAGCGGGGAAGCCCTGCAGTGAGTATGTCTTCTTGGAGCATATGCGTAATTAATCCTTTGCAGTGCATACGTGGGATTACTTAGTCTCCTTTGCACACCTCACACAGAAGATAGTAGTCGTGTGTAGTGCGGGCCAGCGTCTTCTCCAGCCAGTAGTCAGCATGGGGGCTCCTTCCTGCTATGTGCATGGCTGTGCGCATGGTTATGCCGCAATCTTCCCGTGATAGATCTCTCGCGGTGGAGGACCCCCTCAACGACCATCGAAGAGTCGCCTGCTGTACTCGTCCAGAAAGCGGATTCAACCTACTTTTCCAAGCCATCCTTAACGACTTTCGCTCGTCCTGTTTACAGCACACGGACATTGGCAGACCACTATCATCAATCTATTAGCTGTGTATGCGGATCTCGCCCTCTATATAAGTATTACGGGGCATACTGCGCTGGGGCCCAAATCTCACCTGGGGTCGGACTTCCGTATCAAATCCTCGAGAGCATCCCTTCAAGTTCTTTGCCGCCTTTCTTTCCTGGTATTCGAGAATCGACTGTTGCATCCTAACTTACATTTACGCCTTCTTGGCCTGGCTACGGCCTTCTTCCGATGGGGTTCAGTGACACGGAAATAGTGTATGCACAATGGATCTTCATCGGTCTGCAGTATTTGCTCAACGATCGATGATGTATCTTTCTTTAATCAGTGCATTAAATGGCTATCTGGAGCTCGTCGCGATCAGTGAGTTTCACAGCTTCGCATCGCGTCTTGGTCCGTCTGACCCTTCCTCGTTGTGCAGCCCTGTTGCTCTATGACCACTTTCTCACTTTCACCGCTGAAGTGAACGCAATATGGACTCGCCCACTTTCAATTCCCTCTCTCTGGTTCTTCATCAATCGATATATCCCATTTTTCGGCAATAGCGCCGTTTCGATTGTCAGTTTTGCGAACATGACGGAGGTGCGTCGCCTCCTCAATGCAGCAGCGTCACGGGCTGTTGACGAGCAGCATGCTTTATGGCATATACAGTACGTCTAAGTATCCCCACTCAATTAATGACAGTGTTATTTAATCTATGGTTTCTCTGCACAGGTGTAAAGTATTTGTATCTTTTCGCCAGATTCTCATACTAGCAAATCAAGTTATAGTTTGCAGTATGTCTTTCTCACTCCTTTCCTCCTTTTGTCTGATAAATCTTTACATCCTTAGTACTGCTCACGATGCGCACTTACGCACTGTACGACCGCTCGCGCCGCATCCTTTCATTGATATTAGCCGTCGGCCTTGTGTTATTAGCCGTGGCATGCGTAAGTCCCGCTTGCCTCGCATTCTCGACATGAGGTCGAAGAGGGTTGACGGACTCAATGTGCAGTGGTCTCTGGTAGGCCAGCACAACACTGTGTTACCAGGCGTGAGTGGATGTTATGTCGAGATGTCCAAATCCACGTATGTCCACTTCACTCGCTTTTACGTCCTCCTCTTCCACATCTTACTTGAAACCTCTCCTAACTTGGATACCCTGTCGTCGAATTAAGTGGCATTCGTACGTCCTCGAACAAGATGCTGTTGATTCCAAAATATTAATTTCATAATGGACGTGCAGATGTTGCCGTAGCTTGGGAGGCCCAAGCTGGATTCGATCTCCTCATATTCGGGCTGACAATTACCAAGTCCACAATAGAGCGCCGGCAGAGACCAGGCATCAACAGCTGGTTCAGGTTGGAAACGGGATTGATTGATCTGATCTACAGGGACGGTGAGCTCCTTCCCACACATACTTTATTGTTGACATGTCCTGACCACTGAGATATCCATTCTGACATTCTCGGGGCCCGGGCATGCAGGCGCCATTTATTTTGCGTGCGTAGCAATCCATCATTCGAAGAAGTGGTGTTGACATTCCTCGGCGCTGCAGCTTCATGGTATTGGCAAATCTTTCAAATATATTCACGTTCTATGTACGTGCAGTTCAGCTTCTTGAGGTATGCATCTAATTGATTGTTCCTATAGTTTGCTCCGGTGCGGTCCCGTCCCCTCTGACCTTCCGTATCCTGTCCCATGTGTACTAATCCGTCATTAGGACGGCCTTCGCGGAGTCCTATCCACATTTGCTTCCTGGTACGTCCCACCTCTTCGCCATCTCACCCTTAACTACACACCCACACATCGCACGCACAGCGTCTCAGTGACCATGATGTCCCACCTCATGCTCAACCTTCACAAAGCAGCCTCTTTCACGCATACATTGCACCACACTTCCGATAGCTCTGGGCCCTCTATCGCCTTCACCACCCACGGTATCGACCCTCCCGCCGAACAGACAGGGCTTGACGGCTCGTCCTCGTTATCCAGACGCACCCCTCAGCCGACACGAGTGCTTTCCTCCCAAGGCGCGACTGGTAGGTCGTCCCTGTCATCGTCAACCGCGTCGTCATTATTTACGGACCAAGCAGGGAACGCGAGCGGCAGCGGGAGCAGTGGAGGCGCGAGCGCGGGTCGCAAGAAAGGTCGTGCTCTGAGGTCAGAGTTGGAGGAGATCGAGTTGTCAGACATGCACTAGCGCGCAGGGCCACATGGTGGAGGTGTGAGCTTTCTTTGATTAGCAGGACCGTTCTAAAAATGCGACTTATGTCATTTTCTTGGGCTGATGATATTTCTTGTATAAATTCATACAGAGAGGATGATCAGCTAGTGTATATTAGGCCCCGTACTACCACAGTTATGTATACCATAGCCATCTATGAGGAAAGGTATCTTGGTCTCAGATTATTTTTTGGACACGCGCGGTCGTTATGTAGAGGGCTGTTATTGTCAAGTCTTCAGTCAGGACGAGCAGTGAGTGGACAGCTTGGGGTGTCAGAAAACAGTGCTCTGAAAATACAAAAAACAGTGTCCCAGGGAGGATTCGAGCCTCCGGCTTCACGGATTTCGCAATGATGGTGAACCACAACGTGATGATTTAACCACTAATCGACAGGGACATTCTCTGATTCTCAAACTAATTTATAAGTAGTTGTGATCACATCCAAGAACCACGTCGTCACGCTTGGCGTCTTCATTCCGCTTGATCAGTTCAGATCAATTCTGAGTACTAGAGACACTGTACTGTTTCCTCAAAACTCATCGTAACGCACGTCCTGAGCACTTGATTTAGCAAGCATCATGCTCACAGCCTCACAGACGACTTAGGACTTGACCTAGATTGTGTAAGTTGGCTGGCCTGGTATAATCTTGATCTTTATTCTCGTGTCAGCTCGTGTTCTCCTTTTTGGAAATGATCCATCCTTGACATGTGTGTCTTGCAGGCCTGATTGATCTGATATGCTATCGAAGGGTCTGCACTCAACCTCTCACTACGGCCGACTCGGAAAATCCGAATTTGAGCTCTGCGTTGATTTTCATTCTTACTGTCCCCTCTGAGCGACTAGGAGAGGCCTCTTGCTCTTACTCACATATCTGTCGAATTTGAAGGTCAGTTCCTCTAGCGCTTGCCGCATCCCCTTGAATCTCAATGATCTGGTGTCAAACACATTCTCAGCTCGTCCACATCCCACCTACCATCATCAACACTGTTCCCCTCTCTCGCTAATCAACAATCATCCTACCAAGAACATGTCCTACGTCATTTATCAACCCCAACCAACAGCTCAGATGCAAATGATCCCCGGAGGCAACCGTAACGCCAACAACGAGCCTTACGGATCTGACGGCGAGCGCGAATGGTCATATGGAATCTGCGGCTGCTGTGGGGACTGTGGAGCTTGTGCGTGTTTGTCGACCATCTCTCTATATAACCCTTGTTCACGCCTCGTGTTTGATGAACTCGGTCGAGCGCAGGTTGCTTGTCATTTTGGTGTCCTTGCGTTGGCTATTCTCAGAACAAACATCGCGTCGATCACCTCGAGCGCTACGGAGTTCCTCATCCCCGAGGCGGGGAGTCGTGTACCGGTGACTGTGCGATTTACTCGCTATTGTGTCCCGTTGGTTGTGCATGGATCCTGCAGGTGCGTTCAGTCCCTCCCCCCCTCCTCCACCGTCCGGACCGTCCCCGTCCTGTATATCTATACACTTCTGACATCTCTATGGCGAAAGATCGGCACCCGGAACGATGTACGAAAGCGATATCGGATTCGTGGAGGGGCCTGCGGCG
This sequence comes from Bondarzewia mesenterica, assembly GCA_004802705.1. Classification (NCBI taxonomy): domain Eukaryota; kingdom Fungi; phylum Basidiomycota; class Agaricomycetes; order Russulales; family Bondarzewiaceae; genus Bondarzewia; species Bondarzewia mesenterica. The sequence continues at coordinate 13,802 of SGPL01000406.1, read as the reverse complement.
ATTGTTGTACGTCGTGCTGCTGCGCACCGTGCGAGATAGTGCAAGAGAGCAGGGAGATCGAGCTTGAGGAAAGAAGTTTCCAGTACTACAGGAGGTAGACACCCATTCCTCCTTCCCCTTCCATTGTGATATTGCACTAGGTCGCTCCACGCCGTATGATATCCCCCTCTTCTACGTTTAGCTTTGATCCAGTATGTCGTCGGGCTGCACCCCTCTCCCCTCTCGTCTCTCGTCGTGCGTACTCAGATTTGAACATGTTATTCCAGGCATTATGGCACGAATACTCTCCACTCCAACGGAATGTACTTGTACATGCAGTATCAATTTAGTTTTCACGGTTCATGTCCATGCTCAATCAGCTCGAAGACAGAATATCCACGCAAGAAGTCGGAAGTCGCGTCGCGTCGCGTGAAGCAAGTCATGTCACGTCTATTCTCGCGCTTGTGCCACGCTACCATAGAGAACTCTGAGAGAGTGGCCGATGGTATGGGGATAAAAGGTAAAGTATTAGTTCCAGCATGAAAGATCGTTATCTAAGTAAGTAGAAACCACATAAAGCCTAACCTCCACCTACAAGCGAAACGCGTCAACGAATAAACCCTCGGTCAAGAGACGTACGATTCACATACCTAACGCAACGCCCTCAAAGCCTCCGCCATTTACGTCCTTCCTCCGCCGACTCGACCCTCCCGAACCTAGCCACCCTGACGATCTCACCCTTCTCATCGAACACCTGCACGTTCTTCCCACCTAGCTCGCACAGCTGGTTCATGACCTCCGCTTGATACACGAGTTTTCCTAGGCTTTCTCGTAGGGCGAGGATTTCGGGGTTGGGTGAACAANTTGGNCAGTCGTCGCATAAGGTCAGAGTGGTGCGACGGAGGCGGTGGAGTTCGAGGTGGACGTGATGCGTGAGACGGGCGAGGATTTCGATGTCGGCGTTTTGGGGGGTGGACGGTTCGAGTGTGGTTGTTGTGTTTTTGGGTGTGCGTGGGTGGCGTTTGGAGGAAGGATGGCGGGCAAGGCGCCAGATGAAGGGTGGGAGACAGAGAAAGAGGAGAAGGGCGGTGAGGACGTGCCACTGCTGGTCCGTTTGTATGTACCGGGAGATATCGGGGATGTGTCCCCACTGAGTGAGTGAGTCCAAGCTGAAGGTGAAGTCGGGGATGAGCGTGGTGTTAAACCAAAATGGTTTGATCGACATCCCTTCAATGATGAGGAAGGTCGTGATGGTAAGTAAGTTATTAAGTACAGCTGTGATTGTAAGTAGACGAGTGGCTCAAGTCGGGTCTTTGTTTATACGCGAGAACCAAGATGATAGGTTGTGGACTCCGTGCCAGAGCCACAGACTACTGAAAATCGACTTAGCCGGAAGATGCGACGGAGAAAAATTTGGGAGAACAAAGCGCTATAAGGTTTACTTGATAGCCGCATTTGACAAATGACATGTCCGGGCCTATGTTCGCTGGAACTGACTTGCCCACCTGGTAACTTACCACAATCTATGCATCATTTGGGAGTCGACAATTCTGATCGACAAGGTAAGTGGAGCACACGAGAACCATCGTCTCGAGACTCGGGAAAGGGATCCTTCATGTTGAGCCGCATGCTGCCGCATGACGTCCAGTGCGCGGGTTGAGAGGTGTTTTCCGATTCGATCAGGGACGTTCATGGCACGTGGGACGATCTGTATCCGCAGTTGTGATTCTGAAGATTCAGAGCTTGCAAGCATAAGATCCTCAACATCCTTTTCTCGAACACACTTCTATGATGCTCGTACTCATCGGCCGGTGGTAGGTGAGTGATTGCGTGTTCGGGCTTTATTTCAAGTTGTTGATTTCGAGTGTCGATGTAACGAGAAATTCGTGGGTATGTATATCGCTTGTGAGTGGGATGATATGGGTGCATGTGCAGGCATCGTTAAAGCGATGATATATGATATCGTGAAGGTACGTTGCAAGAAATGACGAGTCTCTGAGGGGGTAAGTGCAAGGTCGGCTCAATTGTCCTGTTATGACGTTCACCTTTACAGAGCCTGGGCCTTTTGTGGATGATCCTACTACGTATGGAGTCGAGGGCTCTAGACGATACGAACCGGGAGATGTCGTCAGTAGCCTATCGCGGCCAAGCACCCTCGAGCGGTGTGCCGTTATGGTTATCGCTGTAGCGCTGCACAAGTGAAGTCTAAGAGAGAGGCCATTTCGTTTCGGAGACAGGCTTCCTGCGGCGCATCATGGTCATTGTCCATGTGGGATATATATATATACTCATGTATATTGGGTTTCGGGGAAGACGACTGATCTGCAATGATGTCCGGCGGTGGCATGTAAAGCGCTCGTAACATTCCCCGAGGAATTGATCGACACGTATTGATCATGTGTCGAGCAGAATTGGATCCGACAAGTATCCGACACTGGCCATCTGTACATACCACATGCTGAACATTGTGATCTGTATGCAGCTTGCGAATAAGCAGGCAGCGGTGTCGGATCACACAGACGCATGTCCATTGACATTTGAAAGATCACTTACATATAGACATGGTACCTAGGTTACAGGGATCCGACCCAGCATGTCATATGGGGGGCGGCAGAGATGCTGATTGGAGGGCGTCCCGAAGAGGTAGGATCATAAGGCAAGAGCGGGACGCAGGAAAAAGACGCCCTGGATGGGCTTATTCTGCAATGTCCGATGGGGGTGGTGTCCGTGCATGCCGGGTTGCCGAAGGTGGAGGAGCCACGAGTGGGCGGTGGGCAGCGCGTGCGGGCAGCGAAAAGACGGGGAGCCGAGTTGGAGTCAGAGGGAGAATGGAGGGACGAGACGAGACGAGGCGGGTGTCCGAACAAGCCAGGAGATGTGTCATACATTGGAGAGGTCTGATTCGACGATATATGGATGCGTTTCGGATATTATTGAGCGTGTGTGGTTGGCGTCGGATGGTACGATGAAGACGGGCGAGCAGCGAAAAGAGTGGAAATGTGGCGCAAGGAAATTGGGAGAAAACAAGATCGGTATACGATTCGATCTCAGTCAGATCTCAGCTGATTCGTGTGAATTTTGGGGACCTGCCATGGAAAGTAGCCTACGGCTGTCCCCACTGCATATACCCGCCCATCCAATAAATAGCCTTCACTCCGTTTCGTTCTCTTTGCCTTTCCCCTTCCCGTTTTTGTCCTTCCTTCTCTCTCCCTCACTTTTCAATAGATTTGACAGTACTCCATGTCTTCCAAAGGTAAGTAAATCCCCCTCCCTTTCATAGCAAATATCTCATCGACACGATAATCAGCTATCCGCGAGTACGACGCAAAGCTGCTCCTCGCCTACTGGCTCGAGCGCGCACCCCCAGTTGTTCCCTCCGCCACCGTCACAACCCCCTTCGTCTATCCCTCTCCCAAGGTCGCTCAGGTCTCATGGGACCCCGCTACCGGCGCTCTCACCCCCGACACCCAGCTTCCGAGCTGGGTCTTTAACACCAAACTCGTCGCCAAACCCGATCAGCTCATCAAGCGTCGCGGCAAGGCTGGACTCCTCGCACTCAACAAGACCTGGGAAGAGGCGAAGCCATGGATTGCCGAGCGCGCGGGCAAACCCCAAAAGGTGTGTCTCGTTGCCCATGGCTCTCTCTTCCATCCCCCAGTCCTCCGTGGATGCGTCTAGAACTGCGCGAACGCGTTTCTGGAGGGCTCCGAGTCGTCATCCAAGGCGAGGCCTCGATCTTGTGATCCTGAAATTCGAAACTTGATCGTCCTACCGCCTGCTAATCGCCTCATCATCGCGTACTCTTGTATTCTATCGCGATGGCCAGCATATATGCTTTCGTTTCACACTTCGAATGACGCTTTCAATCCGCCTCGCGTCGAGCAGCAGGCCGGCTAATTAGAACGTGTACCTTCCAGATCTCTCACACGTGATTTCTTCTATCGTCTTCATCGTGCTTTCATCTTGTCCGACCCGCTGGCGGGGCACGATTCACACTTACACGTAACTTCTCCCACCCACAGGTAGAGTCCGTGACTGGCACCCTCAACAACTTCATCCTCGAACCCTTCCTTCCCCATCCCTCCAACACCGAATACTACGTCTGCATCAACTCCCAGCGTGAGGGTGACGTCATCCTTTTCACGCACGAAGGTGGTGTCGACATTGGTGATGTCGATGCAAAGGCACTGAAGCTTGACATCTTCGTCGGAAAGCCTTTCCCTTCTCGACAAGTCATCGCATCTACCCTTCTCAAGCACGTCCCCGCCGCAAAGCAACAGACTCTCATCGACTTCCTCATCCGCCTTTACTCCGTTTACGTCGACCTCCACTTCGCCTACCTTGAAATCAACCCGCTCATCTGCCTTGATGGCGTCAACGGCGGACAACCCACGATTCACTACCTCGATATGGCCGCTAAGCTCGACCAGACTGCCGAGTCTATCTGCGGACCCAAGTGGGCGATTGCTCGTGACTTGACGATCTACGAGCTCGGCGCCCCTCAAACTACGGCGAAGGGCAAGATCTCTGCTGACCGTGGACCACCAATGGTGAGTGATTCCTAGGTATGGATGTGCAGTCGTTTTGTAACGATATACGCGCACGTTTAGGTTTGGCCCGCGCCCTTCGGCCGTGATTTGACCAAGGAGGAAGCTTATATCCAGAAGCTGGACGCATCCACCGGTGCCTCTCTTAAGCTTACTGTTCTCAATCCCGAGGGTCGGGTCTGGACAATGGTGGCGGGCGGTGGTGCCTCCGTTGTGTACTCTGACGCCATTGCCGCTCACGGCTTCGCCCACGAACTCGCTAACTATGGCGAATACTCTGGTGCACCAACTGAGGGACAGACCTACGAGTATGCCAAGACCATCGGTACGTTGCGTTCATTACACACATGATTCTTTTCTTCTGACCTGCGTCGGAATAGTCGACTTGATCACCCGTGGAAAGCCCAATCCAGAGGGCAAGATCCTCATCATCGGTGGTGGTATCGCCAACTTCACCAACGTTGCTGCCACTTTCAAGGGCATCATCCGTGCTCTCAAGGAGTACAAGACACCTCTCATCAACCACAAAGTCCGCATCTACGTCCGTCGTGGCGGCCCCAACTACCAGGAAGGTCTCAAGGCCATGCGTCTGCTCGGCGAGTCCCTTGGCGTCCCCATCAAGGTTTATGGCCCTGCAGACCCACATTACGCAATTGTTCCCCTCGCTCTCGGCATCAAGCGTGAAACCAAGTCCACCGCTCCTTCCATTCCTCCCTCATCCCCTCCCTCCCCACCTCCTGGTGAAAACGGCGGTGCATCATCGAGCGAGAGCGCTGTTGGTACTATCCACGCATCTGGCGAGCGCACGCAGCCAGACGACCAGATCGTGCGCTTCGAGACGGGCGCTGGTCACAAGCGCCCCTCTTATCGGCCCTTCGATGCGACGACACGCTCCTTCGTGTACGGTCTCCAGCCGCGTGCCATTCAAGGGATGCTCGACTTTGATTACTCTTGCGGTCGTCAGACCCCGTCTGTCGCGGCCATGATCTATCCCTTTGGTGGTCACCACATCCAGAAGTTCTATTGGGGCACCAAGGAGACGCTTCTCCCCGTCTACACCTCTGTTGAGGAAGCAGTCAAGAAGCACCCCGACGCCGACGTTGTGGTCAACTTTGCCTCGTCGCGTTCCGTCTACTCCAGCACCCAGGATATATTGAGCTTCCCCCAGATCAAGGCAATTGCTATCATCGCCGAGGGTGTTCCCGAGCGCCACGCTCGCGAGATCCTCCACTTGGCCAAGTCGAAAGGTGTGCTCATCATTGGACCTGCCACCGTCGGTGGTATCAAGCCCGGTTGCTTCAAGATCGGAAACTCGGGAGGCATGATGGACAACATCATCGCGTCCAAGCTCTACCGCCCCGGTTCTGTCGGCTACGTCTCCAAGTCTGGAGGCATGTCCAACGAGCTCAACAATATCCTCTCCATCTTCACCAATGGCACGTACGAGGGTATCGCTATTGGTGGTGATCGTTACCCTGGTTCGACGTTCATCGATCACTTGCTGCGCTACGAGCAGGACCCCGATTGCAAGATGCTCGTCTTGCTCGGTGAGGTTGGTGGTATCGAGGAGTACCGGGTCATTGAGGCGGTCAAGAAGGGCATCATCAAGAAGCCGATCGTTGCCTGGGCCATCGGGACGTGCGCGAAGATGTTCACGACCGAAGTGCAGTTCGGACACGCGGGTTCGATGGCCAATTCGGACATGGAAACCGCGGACGCGAAGAACACGGCGATGCGCGCGGCTGGGTTCATTGTTCCGGAGACGTTTGAGGATCTGCCGCAGGTGCTGAAGGAGACGTACGACGCGCTCGTGAGCAAGGGCACCATCCGTCCGCAGCCAGAGCGCGAGCCGCCCGTCATCCCGATGGACTACAAGTGGGCGCAGGAGTTGGGTCTCATCCGCAAGCCCGCCGCGTTCATCTCGACGATTTCGGACGAGCGTGGGCAAGAGCTTTTGTACGCGGGCATGCGGATTTCGGACGTGTTCAAGGAGGACATTGGTTTGGGCGGTGTCGTCAGTCTGTTGTGGTTCAAGCGTCGCTTGCCCCTGTGGGCGACCAAGTTTATCGAGATGGTGCTCATGCTGACGGCCGACCACGGTCCTGCCGTCTCTGGGTGAGTCGTTTTTTATTGCTTCTGTCGTGCTTTGCTGATCGCGTCGTGCAGTGCTATGAACACGATTGTCGCTACTCGCGCGGGCAAAGACCTCATCTCGTCGCTCGCCTCTGGTCTTTTGACCATTGGTAGCCGGTTCGGTGGAGCGCTCGATGAGGCTGCGTCCATGTTCTCCAATGCTCGCGACACTGGCCTCACGCCGAGGGAGTTTGTCGACGCCTCGCGAAAGGCGAACAAGCTCAGTGAGTGTTTGCATCTGTTGGGATTGGATTGAGCACGTGTCTGAACGGTCTTGAAACAGTCTCGGGCATCGGGCACAAGATCAAGTCGGTGAACAACCCTGACCTGCGTGTGGAGCTGGTGAAGGAGTACGTGCGGAAGCACTTCCCGTCGCACTCGCTGCTGGACTACGCGCTGGCGGTGGAGAAGGTGACGACGTCGAAGAAGGACACGTTGATCCTGAACGTGGACGGGTGCATCGCGGTGTGTTTTGTGGACCTGCTGCGGGACTCTGGGGCGTTCACGCCGGAGGAGGCGGACGAGTACATCCGGATCGGCACGTTGAACGGGCTGTTCGTGCTCGGCCGCTCGATCGGGTTCATCGGGCACCATCTCGATCAGAAGAGGCTCAAGGCGCCATTGTACCGTCATCCGGCGGACGATATCTTCATCAATATGGCGGATTTGTCGCAGCCGCGCGTGTTGGGCAAGATGGCGTGAGGGTGCGGGGGAACGGGGGAATGAAAGAGGTTTTTTTTTCATTTTTTAATGGACCGAGTGCTTGCTACGATTACCCCCTGGTACATACATACGACTGAGGTACATACATACATACCGCATGATGTGACGACGACGACGACGATACTTAGATGCTTTGGAGACAGTTTGTTGTTTTTGTTCGCGATTAGATCAATCAAAACCTTTTTTTTTCCTTTTTTTTTTGCTCTCATATTGAGGAAATATGCATGAGTGTGTTGTCTTTAGTACGTTTTTTGAATGGGAGGTGAGGACGATTCTTGGAGTATAGGGAGGATATTGAGAGGATTCACTCTTATCTATGATCCTGAATGAATCGTCGTTTTTTTTTTAAATAAAAAAAAAGCCGCGATGGGGAGAATGCATGTGGACCCGTCCTCGAGGTGAGTGCGCGCTTCTTTACTATCTATGAATGAGGAGAAAAGAAAAGGAGGTTTGGGATGTCGCTGTGCGGTCGATGGGGGAAGAGAGGGGGAGAAATGAAGTGAGGGGGGGACGGTTCGGATTCGCACGGAGATTGGATGAATGGATGATATTTAGGATCCGGAGGCTCGAGAGCTCGAGGAATTTATTATTTAGGGGATGGATTGTTTTTAAACTTTGTGAGATGGATGTGTCTTTTTTAGAGGAGGGGGCGCGAATTCCTGGGAAAATGAGAGGGCGCGGGGATCGTGCTCGCCCTTGTACGAATAGGCGTAGGAGCCGAATGCACCGGGATGGGATGTGAGAGCCTCAGCATACATTACAGGATCGAATGGCGGCGGATTTGAATGACAGTCAAACTGTGCGCTCGCGCTCGGGTAGACATGCGAATTAAAAACATCGTCGACGGTGGGAGGATGTGTCGGTGAGATGCCCGGATGTGCGCCGGCGATGGAATGGAAAGCGTCCGCAGGAAAATACGCGCTCTCGGAACTCGGAACCGAACCGACGTTCTGGAAGGACTGCGAAGAAGAGGAAGACGATGAACAAGACGCCGACGTCCAAAATGGCGAGCTGAACCGCGACGGCGGGTGGTAAGGAAGCTGGGAAATGTTCAGCGGGGGTGCATACAGCGGGTGCGGCGAGACGATCTCATCATGAATCCGGACCTGGACCTGGCTCACGGCCTGTTGCGCCTGCGACATCAGATCCACAGCAGAGACGTCTTGCCGGTCGACGTTGTTGATCGTAGGATCCGAGAGGTAGACGGCCCCCTCGTCCGATTGACTTGCCTTGTTGTTTATAGACATGCGGCGGACGGGCGTGTACAGCGGCGGGGGCACCCGCTTCTTGCCCTTGCTTCGCTTCCGCCGCCCAGTGGGACCCGGGGTCTCCTCCGCCTGTTCTTGACCTCCGCCTTCATCAGAAAGAAAGGGAAACAAACTGGACATGTCGTCGAGGTGCAGCTCGAATTGGGACTCAAAATACAGCATTGGCTGCGTAGATAGGAAAGCGGTGCTCAGCGGGGGGGGAGGCATGACCCGGCGTCGCTTTCGGCGGGACTTTTGTGGGGATGACTGCGCGCGTTTCCCGTTGACACTAGCATCGTCCCCATCACCGTCTCCAAATACCGATTCAGATGCATCCTTATTATACATAAAATTTGTATGAGTAAGAAAGAAAAAGCGCATATATGCAGTAAAAATTGGATATTACCTCCGATGCGAAATGCTCGATTATCCTCCTGCGCGGATTTCCCTCGAATGGGTCCGCTCTGAAGACGTCGATCATGGTGCGGGGCACGCCTGCGGCATAGGCGACGCGCTGGACCTCATACTCGCTGGCGGGGTCACCATATGCGCTTCCGTCAGTCTTGCAGTCCTGGTCCTTGGCACTGGCACAGAGAACCGGAGCTGTGTCGGCCCTTGTGATTTGCGGAGGCGCAGCGGGACAGTCGTCGACCGGCGACTCGAAAATGAACTTTGTAAGATGGTTGAGGGACGCGGCGCCTTCTGGGGAGGGAGGCGCTGTGGGGAAGTCTATAGAGTAAGGCGAAGGTTCGGAGTTGGGGGTCTGAATATCTGAGACGTAGGAGGAGGGAGACGTAGCGGACGAGCTGGCAGACCGAAGAGTGGGGCAGACAGAGAAGGGGGACGCTTTTCGAGACAGGTATGCCTCCATCGAGGAGAAAGAATACCAGCAATCTGTGTTAATTTCAAGACCGGTTGGCATGGTGTAGATATATAGAGGTAGAACGGGGTATCTCGAAATACTTTTGTGAAAGGACTTGGAAGGGAACGACACAAACCAAAAACGAGCTGCGCGTCTAAGGAAATGTGGCGGGGCGAGTGAGGGCAGGAGGTGATGTCGAGAAGTGGTGAAATGGGAAACTAAAAGCAAAAGTCGGGAACTAATGAAGGGAGAGGAAAGAGAACAATCGTACCCTAGTTGTATGAGTGGCCCGCACCCTCGTCACTAGTAAACCGGGAGTATGTGATATCGAACAGAGAACGGGCTACTGACTTTAGGCTGGGACACTGGCGTCATAGCGCCGCGTGCCCCACCCCACCCATCTCGACGCCCCGCTGTCTGCTGGACGACAAAACAAAGCCAGAAAAGGGCACAGCATGGCCGCAGGAGGCAGTCGACGTCTGGCCTCCAGCCACAGAAGATAGGTTCGGAGTTGAATGCGACACATACCGACAGAAGAAGGCTGGGATATCCTGTAGGCGTGAGATCCAGTTCTCGACAAGATCTGCAGCTCCGTTCCAACTCCTGCTCACTAGATTCAGACACCGCTAAGATGGAGCCCACTAGTATCCCGTACTGTCACAGTCGCCGGAGCCTACACTCTCCTCACAGATCGCTCGCGCCATCGAACCTCCCCATCCCAGTTCCAACTTCGATCCAAGCTTATATCCACCTGTCGCAACCGTCACACCTCAAACACTCAAATTCCCACAAGCCCGTATCGCGAGTTACCAATCCCTCCATTTGAACCTAAGCCCGCCCGTCCATTCTCTGTCATCCACTGGCACACACCATTACTAGCGCGGTTGACCCTGCCTGCAGTCAGAGAACCAGAGCACAAACAAATTTCCTTCCGGAGTTACCTTGCGAGCTCTGCATCGCAGCTCAGCACGTTGGATCCCAGGAGCGTTGTGACCATCGAGTGCTGTTGTTGGCCTCGCCTCCACACAATTCACCAAAGCCAGATTAGACTCGACTCGCGACACTTTGAGGGGTTCGAAGGTTCGAAGAGGTCCGAAGCTGCTCAGAATGTGCCCTCGGCTCGGTCCGAGCTTGCCGGCCAAAGCAAACCACGTCACTTGCCAAATCCGGTCGTCCTTACCTTCTTCCAACTGCTTCCGAATGGCCACCACAATGCGACTGGACCACCGTACGTACACTCCCACTCCATCCTGTGCCAATTGGGTGTCCAGGATTGCAGCCATAATGATTGGATTGTTCTATGCATCCGTTGGCTCCTCACAGTCGACTCGATTTAGCATACCAGCTAGGTAACAGCATTTTTTTCAGCTTTTAGACGATCAAAGCCAGCATAAAACATAATAAACAGCTATTTCCACCACCGGGATTATAATGCATTGAGGCACGGTGGATGTTCCATGATGCATCGATCAAAGGCCTCGGTTTTCCAAGGACAGCACATGAGCCACCGCCTCCCATTCATACGCTGGCGCTTTGACTCTACCCAAGAGCCACCTCCCCTCCCTTTTGTTCTTTTCGTCTATAAAAGTAGGGACCCTACTCCCCTTTGGTCTACATCAAACGGCTCTCACTCGAACTCTCAGCGCTCAGCGATCTTACTCGTCTCCGCATCTTCGTCCATTACGATGACGATGCCGCACTACATTCGCCCGCCTATAGCCCAACCCCTCCCCTCCCAAGAGAACAGATTTGGAAACTTCCCCGGGACAGACCGTCCTGGGGCAGTCGCATGGGCAAGAGAACAGGGTTGGAACACCCTCTCGCGGCAGCGCTCTCATAGGCAAGAGAACAGGGTTGGAACACCCTCTGACTGCCGCGCTCGCACAGCCAAGAGAACAGGGTTGGAACCCCCCCTCACGGCCGCGCCCACCCTGCACCCGCTCTCCCGCGCCTTAGACCCGTGCGTACTCTCACCCTCACTCCTCACTTTGCAAACACCCTTACTGATCATCGTCTTTTTGGTCGAAATAGCTGAGGCGGAAGGCCGCACTCTGCGTCACGACGTATCGCCATGCAACATGTCCCTGGTGTGCATACCCCAAAATGATCACCAGGGTGAATGGAAAAGCATGGCCCGCCCCTACACACCAGACAAGGACAGCTCGACCCTCTCGCCAATCGGCCACGCCATTCACCAGACCAGGACAGCTCGACGCGGTCACCCCCGCCGCCCGCGCCTTTCGATCAGGTCCCGCAATGTGACGTCCACGTCCGGCTTCGAAAATTCCCTGCGATGGTCCAACAATCATTAGTGCCGAGGAAGGTCTGCATGTGTCCATGTGCGACGGACAGCACGCAAAATAAAAGAGGAGATTTGGGTACGGTGGTGGTAAAATACCCTACAGGAGGTCCAGTGAATTCAAACAACTATAGGACTACACGCAGTAATCCGGAGCCATTCATGAAGTCCCACTACCTCTTGCCTAACCCCCCACCCTGACGATACTTCCTTACGGATCCTGTCAGCATTGTGGCCCTCATCGCCCGAGGAGCGGCTCCGGTATACCCTTTCTCCCTCGCTTCAATACTTTATTTCGTCGGTCGCTGGGCAGTGGCTAATGATGGTGTGTTGGGAGTCGCAGTCCTGGCCCATCGCCTCAAAACTTTTATTATTTTCTTTATTTCCTAATTCAGGTGGGGCACAGAGTAATACAACATGCATGTTTTCATCTGCTTTTGCGTCGATTCCAAACTGAATGCTGTTGGGTGAAGATCGGATACTACTTGCGGAGTATCCATGTCGATACGTAAACAACTCGGATTGTAAGTGTAGATGATAGTACACAGATAGTCAATCGATCATTCATACCACCAAGTATTAAAGCTACCGTTTACGTTGAGCTTGGAAAATGACTATATGACCATCGACAACACATCAGGGTGTCACAAGGTTCATTGAATCTGCCAATTGCTCAGGGTCGTAATCACAATCCACAAGCGCCAACTCGCAGATCGTATGGCCATATCTTTGCCGCTCGATCAAATGCTCCTGCAATGCCGCAGACGCTCGAATCTTCACCAGGACGATCTGGCTGTCCTCGATGACGAGCGCCATCAAGCCCGCACACAGTATAGCCGCTAGACCGTCCGCTCCAGAGATATCGGCACACTCTCCTTCTAAGGGCACGAGGGCTTTCAAGATCCTCCACATAATATTGCTATCCACCTTCAGCGTCTGCAGGTTGGGCAATGTCTTTAAAATCGGGCGCCACGTCTGCAGATCATGACATTGTCTCATACATTCGTTGTATGTGGCAGATGGAGATGGCGGGGAAATTCCAAGTCTAGCGGTAAGCCACGCACTAGATGTATCCTCCAGCGGCAAGTCCTCGAACATGGTACAGACGCCGTAGGTCTTGAGGAAAGGGTAATTCAGCTCGTCGACGACGAGCCAGCTTCCATTCATCCAGTCTCATATCAATGTACACGTTCTCAAAAAACGATCCCGCCCTCGCGAGCCAAAAGTAAATGAACTCCCAGCAGGTCATGCCACTCATATTCCCGAGAGGGTGGACTTCATCCGCCATTTCAATAGAGACGGTGATGCACGTCGTCCGCGGGATGAAAGAATTGCGAAAAATGGCGGAAAATTCTTCCCGGACCGCCGCATGGAGAGTGAAGCTCGATTAGTGGAGTAATTCGGCCAGGATTACAAGTCGTTCGTCCTCCTCCGGGTCGAGTGATCCATAACCCTCACCCTCGAGCGACTCGAGATGCGGCATATGCTGTCACACTCGCACCAAAGTTTCGAACGGGAACGACGCGCCGTACTTGAAGCGACGAAGATTTTGCAGTAAGGGGGAAGTGGGATTAATCGTCATATTCCAACCGAATATGCAACCGAGGTGCTACTCCAGCGAATAGGGTATCCGGGATATGGAGATCACCTTCCCCGAAATTCGTATCGAACTCTAGCAATTCCAACGAAGGAGCTGGCATGAGTAGTGTGTGCGTCCAATGAAAACGAAATTTGTCGTTCTTATCATCGCCATCAAAGAAAAGCGACTTCTGTAAGTGAAACCCGTTAGAGAAAATGGCACCGAGTTCGGTGGCTAACATTACTTACTTAGATCTTTCCATCTGAGCGTGATGTTGAGAAGGAGCGGAGCGGAGCGCGTTCGATCGAAGCGTGCGAGTGATGCGAGTCCATAACTGGCGGAAGTGAAGCGCGACACGACGCCAGTGTCGGCACACTTGCATTACAGCTATTCAGCTGGGATATGCATCTTGAGGCTGGCTGATTCTGGTGAA
>SGPL01000405.1:0-30612 GCA_004802705.1 Bondarzewia mesenterica | reverse complement strand
CAGACTCTATCACAAGGCAAAGCGCAGTGCGTGCGCCGACGCGAGCGGGCTGAGAACGTTTGGAGTCCACTTATCTGCTATTATGACACAAGGGAGTTCGAGGCACACGTCTCTCATTCGTCGAACCCCCCCCAGATGAACTCGAATCTCAAATTCCTCAGCTCTGGATCTGATCTTATTTGTTTTTATTTTATGTTATTTTAAATACAATTCGAGTTCCTGTCATAAACATTCGACGACGATGACCGGTCACCGGTGACCCTCTTTTTCTCATTCGTTTATGGACGTTTAGGGCGTCCAGGGGATTGATATCGATGAGGGCCTCGAGGAAATTCCATCGAATATTTGAATATGAACGATCGCAGCAGTCTCTCGACTATGGAATGAATGAATGAACGCACGTACGTACGTATGTATGCACGAGACATCGACGACGATAACGACGATCCCTCGCATGCATATGCACGGAAGCCCATACTACACAAATGGAAACCCGGCAGCGGGATCGATACCGTAGGGCATCACGCGCGTCGCGTCTCCAAGGCGTAGTACGTGCTTATACTTAACGAGTGTGGAGCACTTGACATGTACAGACACAGGATTGCGACTCGGGCTTCCAGCTTCCAGGCACGATCGCGCGATGGACGCTGTGGACACTGCCCCCTCCACGTTCCGAGACGAGTCGCGTCGATCCGGCTGTGGTAAAAACAAAAAACAACACTGTAACGCGCTGCGCATCCAAACAACGTAGAGCAGAGATTAGAAACCGAGTGTGCTACCGTACGTGCAACAGCTCGGCGCGCGATCGAACACGCAATTTTCGATCGGCACAAACGACGCTCGGAGGCAAACCTTCAAAGCCCCATCTTCCCCACTCTCTCTCCTCTCAAAAAAATATAAAATACGGCAGACCGTCGCATCCCGCTACACACATATGCTATCCAGGACGACGCTGCTGATTCTGAAGCGTGCGTGCGTGCGTGCGCACACGCCCATTGCATTGCATTACATATGCTACGCGCAGGCCAAGGCCGCACGCGACCGCGCGGATTCTGGATTCTGGATTTGACCAGAAGGCGAACAAAGATCCAACAAAAAGAAGAAGAAGAAGAAGAAGAAAGGCACGACGGGTATGTACACGGAAGGACGCCAAAAGGAAACGAGAACGAGACGAAAAATAAGGGGTTAAGCAAAGTGTGTGGCTCGACTGATGCGGTCCGGCGAGATCTCGATGCGGCCGTACGGCATGAGGTCCCCGCGGTTGGACTTGAGTTTGATCTTGTGTATCATAGGAGAGGGAGAGATCGGAATCGCTTTCCGTTATTTTGCTCTGCTAGTGATACGTGCACGTACGGAACCTTTTTTTGTTTTTTTTTTTGGGGGGGGGGGAGTAGCATAGAGGCGGACCAGAAGCCGCTGGAGCTGGGCGATCCGAGTTTGGCGAGCGTGTTCAATGTCAACGATCAGGAGCGCGACCGTGCGGGTGGCGATTCAGAGTACGCACAGTCTCTGCAAAGTGCAGTCCGTGCTGCGCTTGCGGGGCGGACACGTCGGGCAATTTGGCATCCTTCCGTGATATGATATGTGCAAGCACAGTCGCGTACGTCACGGCTCACGATCCACGCTCGAGACAGGGTTCACCGGACTTTTGGGTTCAAACTTACTGGTTAACTCGAACTCTTCGATCATACATCAACGTTCAACGGTTGTGGGGTTCCGACGTCCGACCCCATCCTCCATCGCGATCGGGGGCGTGGACTCGACGTCCTGCTATCATAGAGTTGACTCAACTCACGCAGTCGAGGCGCGCGGGGAACTGGGTATGGAGGCACGGCGGTATCGTATGTTGCCGGCACTCGTACGAATCCAAATCAATGCGTTGTGTCATATTATGTATGACGAACGAAAACGGGGACGCATACTAAACTTGACCTTTGGGGGAACGTGCGTGGGCGGTGCAGCGAACGGATTCTTCCAAATGAGCCGTGCGGTAGCGATACAGTTCGCTGTTTCGAAGTTCAATCGGCGAACAGGGCCTCGATCCCGAAGCTTGAAGCTTGAAACTATGTATATGAAGTATTAAATAAGTAGCCGGTCGAGGGAGAAGAAATTAGAGTGGTGAGCTTGAGTCAAACGGACCGTGGCATGGCATGGCATGGCGTGGACATACCTTTTGGTCGAAGCACGACGGTGGCCGCGGCCATTGAGCCGCTGATCACTTTATTTGATAATTTTATGTAGGATGCGTACTGTCGGACTCCTGTCATCAAGTCAGCATCGCTGAGTGGGACAAGGTCAGCGCGGAGCGGCGAGCATGGAGTCGCGCGACATGTATTTGCGGGGTAACGTGGGTAGGCGAACAATTGAATAGCGTAGAACGATTCGGATTTGATGCACTCGCCTCTGCTCGCTTCGCAAAGTTAAGTCCGATACAAAAGAGAACACATACAGTTGATGTTCTCATGATGCCGTCGCATCTGCAAACCTAAACCTTCTCCTGACCACTACCGAGTGCCACAGACACTCCAGAAGAGAATTCCAGAGTTAGGTCGACAGATGCTGGCATAAACATAAGCATTTGGTTCCCGGAATATGTTGTGTAGGATCAGATTTGTGCCGCGTCATGAGGCGGTCTTTTTTGGCTGGTGCAAGCGACCGATTTTTCTGAGAAACCCTTGTGCATGATGAGGATATCCACTGTGGTCCCGAATGCAATGGCACACACTCACTCACGCGAGATTTGCGGCAGCCAGCCTTTCGCGGTAGGCGTTCGCTAAATTCATAGACGGATGCACAAAAGAGTGTTGATCCTACTGGTGGCAGTGCCGTGAAGCTTCACGGAGCACACTATGCGTAAGCTGAGTTGAGCGATTTCGCCAAGGGGATAAGTGACTTACTTCATGTCAGCCGCGAGCGTTGTGTTCTCGACTGCTTATCGTAACCTTGATAAGTGGTTTGGAAGGGAATATTCGGAAGGTGTGCGCACCAGTCGGGAGGCTATGGGCAGAGTCGGGGCGCGTCGACAGCGCGATGATGATGCATGTGACTATTGGCCGTCAGTCACATGGATCCTGCTCATGGAGTTTCGGGAAAGACATCGATATGTGTGGGTGACAGTCAAGCTTCAGAAAAACGCAGTCATCGCATTTATGTCAGGAAGACGATGTTGGGATGCATGTTGATGTGGGTGCATATGTACGACGAAGAGTGCCAGTGAGAGCTTGGGATCATGAAGTGTTGCAATCGGAGGTGAACGGCCAAGCGTGACAATGTTTAAGGGTCGGGTGTGACATGTTACGGTCAGGAATTGCGGGGCGTTGCAGCGGCTGCCTTGTGGTCGCCGTCGACCCTGCTGGTGCCACCCCTTTCATCAGTACCAGTGCTGTATTGCTGTCTGCTTCACAGGGTCCGCGCAAGGCCCTGCGAACCCCTGTCCTTCTTTCCGTGCGGCCTGTCAGTGCGACGGGACTCCTGAGTTCTCGAGTCCTCAAATTCACGTCAATTTGAGCCTCCAAGCGGAGGCTCCAAGTTGACAACTCGGTGTGGCCTTCATTTGCTCACAGGGAAACACAGGAGACTGCCATGTCCGTGCCGTCTTATCGTCTCGAAACCCAGCGTCGCCCACCTCCGCCTCCTCTTCGCCTCCAACACTCCTCCGGCAAGCGTTCATCCTCCCTCGCAGGCGCCTCCTCTCCCATCTCAGAACCCCTGCTCTACGACCTTCCTTCGGCAGCCCCGTTATCTCCCCCACCGACCGCTTCCCCAACTTCTCCATCCTATCCCGGTCGTTCGAGGATCAGGCAACCTCGAAGCCGCAGAACAAGCCCGCCGCCTACCTCTCGCGCGCGTTCCGCCACCCCTTCCAGAGTCCTCACCGATATCGAGGAGTTCGCAAGATATTGCCGACGATGGTGAGTGACGATCTCTAAAGTGTACCATCTCACGTTGCGATCGCACCTCGTCGACGCTCGATGTTTTTTTCCCCTTTCTTTCGCCTCGTTCAGGTATTTCGACCAGGATGAAGAGGCTGGAAAACACATGGCAAACACCTTGGCCACGCTGCCTCCCTCGCAGCGAGCCCCGTTCTCGCGGCTGCAGGCCTCCATCCGCTCTGCCTATCACGCCAGCGTCAACGCCCGCCGCACCGCCGAATTTCGCGCGCACCTCTCCGTGACGCACCCCGGCGGCTCGCTCATGCCGCACTCCCGCGCCGACCCCCGTGGTTCGACGGCCAAAAAGGAACGGCTCGAGCGTTTCGACCGGTTCGTTCGCAGTTGGTGCACGATGGGCATGCCAGGCACCAAGCCCTTCTTCGAGGGCCTGTGGGCACTGATGCGGCTCCAGGTCGTCCCTGAGCAGCTCGGGGGCGCGGGAGAACGTCGAATAGAATGGGAAATCGACGACGCTGTGTTCATGGAAGCGGCGTAAGTCTATTTTATTTCTTTGGTACGATCGTCAGACCCACGGAAGGTTAAACGGTTTTTCTTTTTCTGTTCTGCATGCGGCGTTTCGCGCCATTCAGCGGCAAAGACTTCATGCTCGAAGCCATCGACGTGCTTAAAGGAGTGAGTTGGCCGATGCGATCGAGTGCCCTCAGCTCATGTTTGGTTCGCCGACCTATTCTTTCTAGGTTCTCGGATTCGAAGAAGTCCCTTCCAAACGCAACTCGACATCTTCATCCGTGCGCTCTTTGACGTACAGGCCCCCTTCTCCGATGCACTCCCAGGCGCAATCCCAGCCTTTCCATTCCAAGCCACCCGTCCCCGCGCGGCGAACAGACTCCGGGTCTCCTATCTTCGCGAAACGTCCCCGCGCACCAAGCGACCCCTTCTTGGATGCGCTGCCCGTCTCACATTCGTATGCATCCTCGTCGACCAAGTCGTCGCCCGGCAACCTCGCGCTCCCCCTGTCGACCTCCCTCTCTGACATCGACTCGCCCGGGCCGGCGACGCCGGCGGAGGCTGAGGACGTGTTCTCCCAGCCGCGTGCGTTGCCCGGCAATGGCTACGCGGAGACGGAGGAGGCGTGCATGCGCACGTGGACCTCGCCCGATCTGCCTAATCCTGAAATTCTCACCCTGCTGAAGGTCTTCCCGACGTTCGTGTCGCGCCAGACGCTCACGCGCTTCCCGAAATCGCAGGGCTCCCGCCGTCTTCCTGATATCGAGGAGGGCGAGGAGGAGGAGGATGGCTCGAAGAATGAGATTTCTGTTGGCACGGGTAAGATGTGGGTGGGTGCGCAGAGACGGAGCAAGGGCTGGGACGGGGGCTGGTGGGTCAGGTTCAAGCTGTGGTGGAGGCGTATGTTCTGCTAGTGGGAGTTCCTCAGGCCTCCGGCAGACTTTCTTTCTTTTCGCGATCTCTTCCTTCCTGAATCCAGTGTGCTAAACTACAACTCGCTCGCTCACTCACCCGCACGTCCGCCGTCAATTGCATTCTCGGACATCGCCATCCTTCATATCTGCTCCTGCGGTTCCGTCAGTCCGACCTTCCCGTTTTCCAGATGGGCCCTCGTCGTCATTCGAGTCACTCACTCCATATTCCACATGCATCCACCTCCGACCAACCGCGGTATTTCACACGCGTTCTGTCATCCCAGTGTCTCCATCCCCTCAAATTTCATCCCTGATACGTACATACACACACAAGACAGACAGACATCGTTTGCGTTACACCCTTCTGCGGGATACCCCTCTGCGTTTGTACGATCATCTGAGATGTTGAATGCTTCGCGTGTAGGACAATTGTTTGAGGCATATATATACATTATGCGTACTCATCAAGGCGTCGTGCTCGGACGTGCACAGCCAATCGCACAGCGTAGCCCGATCGTCTGAAAAAATGCCTCAACGTCGTCATAGGACCAGTATCTCGCGCCCACGCGAGATCCAACCTGGCATGCGGGACGACGCGCAATCTCGCTCGGACGCTGAGTGCTTGGTGAGCTTATCGTGGGAGAGAACCTCCAAAGGTGAGAGAGCGAGGGCGGCCTTGAGTTCGGTAAAGTTCGTGGGCCACCTGCTCCTCCCCGGGGCAGCGACGCGTCTGCCCTCGGACCGAGCACATTCGTTCTCAGCGCCGGCGGCGCATGCGTTGAAGAACGCTTGAAGAACCTGCCCTTCGTTTGGCTTCCATGTTTCTGTGCCTGTCCTCACACCGACGGACCGATATCGCAGGACGGCAGTGCAACCCCTCATCCCTCTTTGTCGACCCCCCTGAATCCTCGCGTCCTCGGTCCCTCGATCTTGCTTATTTTCATACCGGCTATCGACGTGCTCGTCCGTAGGCAGGGAACCGCGGCAGCTGAAAACGTGGTACGTTATCTCGACCTCGTCCGACACGGGCGAAGTCTAACTGGTTCGGGTGGACACCACGGCATGTCCTGCTGCAAGTAGTATGAAATGGGAGCGAGTTTTGGGCCACTGATCGAGCTGGATTGCTTCCGTGTCGGCATCGTCAAATCACTGCACTTGCAAGTGGTTTCTAGATAATAGTGATCTGGGGCTCAGTCAGACAGGTCTTGATGAACGGATGAACTGCCGTACCGGCTTGATTCGAGAAGTTGGCCGAAAGAGAGGTGGTGCCGACACTTGTCACCTCCAAGTCGGCCTGAAGGTCCCCGAAAGATGAAATGGACGATCTCGATCTTGTGGGGCAGGTCGTCGCACTACCGAACCAACGGTACACATACTCGCGCGCTGCAGCCCCCCCGGGCATCCCAGTGGATACCGTATGTCGCAATTGCACATGCGCCCTCGAGGTCTATCATCGCATCATGCATCCGTTGCTGGAAAGGCTGTCGCAGCTCTGCATCCGCACTCTCATCGTTGCTGCGGATGTGATGAATTTTGCACGCACGGCACTCCTTCTCCGTCCAATACCCCCTATCCATCCTATCGATGCATTGAAAGCACACTCGCAGAAGGTCGCCTGACCGACCGGGTCTGAAAGCTAAAGCTTCTCTGGCAGATTGAGAGCGTCAGTGCAAAGGCCGGTCATGATAGGACCGCCCTCACCTGTTGCCAGCGGTAGGACAACCATGACGGGTGGCGGGTCTCGGTGACATGCAAGGGACCGGCGCTGCTGATGTGAACACACATATGGTTATAGTACCGAGCTGTGCGTTGACGAGAAGATACAGTGTTAACGTCAAAGATAGGACCTACAACGGCCCCGCGGAGCGCGCCCGTAGGAGGTTCATTCATTTCAGGGCGATCACCCCACAAAGCCCAACTATCATCATGATCTACCACATAACTCCAACATAAAATTCCTGAGAAAGACGAACGTTGGGAGATTGATGATGAGTCGTCCTCAGTCATCATCGCATCCAGTCACGGTGCAACATTTTGAACCGCAAAAGAAAGATAAACAAGTGGAAGTACCTACCCACGCGCGGCATGTGCATGCTATCAGTGTCGAGGATGAGGGCTCGCCTGATTCGCGCGCGCTCTCTAGAACCAACAGGTGCCGTGTCACCCTCCGCACAGGCTACGATTCGGAGCACGTGCACTCAGACCACTAGTAAGACCCTCGTCAAACCTCGTCCCTTAATCTTCCCGGGAAGACGCTCGTGCTCACCTGTTCGGTTCTTGCGCACGCGGCATGGAATCCAGCGAAAGGAACGAGAGCCAAGGTCATCTGATGTTGATTTGTTATGCAGTCTCGGGGTGATCACCAATCCATATGTATTTTGGGCGACGGACGCAGCACGGCGGGACTTGAATGAAGAATTCCGGCGGGACAGCGAACGCAAAGTACCTGCGTCCTTTGAATGCATGCGTGTATTCGAAACATGTTCTGATGACCTGGTGATGATGAACTGAAATGAACAAGGTACGCATTTGCGACGAAACCGCTCGGTTTGGTCGACGGAAAAGGAGCTTGAAGGAAGCGTTGTGTCTTCTGATGCTCGAGCCTAGAGAAGCAATAGTACTGGGCTAGAATGCGTCTCCAAAAGATCAAATAGTGAATTTCGGACCTTATGTCGAATCGGGGTTTTGTGCGTGCATTCCTGAGTTTCGGAACTTTGCATGGACGGTTTCGTGATGGACAGAGCAATGTATTCCAAGTCAGCGCCACCTTGAGACCGATCGTGATGTTTTTCTGACCTGTTACAGGAGCGCCACGAACGCTGGTTTCGTATTGGCCGCTTCTAAGACATCAAGTTTCATGGCTAATTGGAGATGCAGCGGGTATATCTATAAAATACGGTTAACGATGACCTAAGTCGGTAGGGAACTGGCTTGAGTATATGAGTCGGGAGCAGTAAACTTTCTAGAAAGATTAACCTTTAAATTCCCCAGCATAATTGAAGAGGCATGGACCCGACGGAACTCCACCGAGTCGAAAAGGCACGTCTTTTCCAACAATGCGGGATAGTCCGTGTGCTCAGGTTTGGGAAACCGTACGAAGCTTGTACAAAACACCGAGAATACTATCGGATTCAGCGCTCGCAGAAGGCCTGGCTTAATTGAGAAGAAAAACTACACATCGAACTCACCAGTCCAGTGGGCCGTAAACTTAAGCTGAGGGTATTTAGGGCCATGGTAGGACGGTTAATGTCAAGTCGACATCATAGCCTGATGTCCTCGTTTGGAAAGCTGAAAGTGTCCAAAGGGAGCATAAATGGCCATGAGCACTTCACAGCGCACATATAGAATCTGGTCGTACAAAGGAGTTTTCAATATAGACCACCGTCGTCGACGGTGATGCCGGTGAAGGTTGCAATGAAGCGCGTCGCGGAGAACGAATTTTCGCAAATTTGGCTCCACGTCGACGGCGACAGCAACTCCGAGGCAAACTCGCACCATCGGTCTTGATGCCACTCATTCATGACGAGCCTGTCGCCGACCGATCGTATCACATTTCTGTGGGTAAGTAAGCAAACCATCGCAAACGAGCATCCTGCGCCACGAAGGAGATGGAGAAGAGGCGGCAGAGATTAAATGTATGTGATACCTAGTGTGTGACCCAACTCGGAGGCCAAATTCTGAACTATTCAAAGCAAGCAGCATTCAGTTCTCGCACTCAAAAGCCACCGAGCGCACTCAGCTTGCACCTGCTTCAGAAGTGAAAAGTCAGCCACTCCAGGAAGTGCCCCCGACGAAAAACTGGCCAAAACCATACCATGGCAGTAATTTCTAAACACCACCACCGTCCGTCTGAGATTCTAGGAGAAGCGCACCCCTCGGCGACGTCCGAGACTGAATAGAGTTGAATGGAACCCACGCACTTCTGAAGTGCCGCCGGAAAACAACAGACAATGCGGCCCTCCAGAAGCCAAGAGCTCGAGTGCGCGGTACGTATTGGTACGTACGCGCAGTCTAATGACGGCGAGGTCGTCGCGCGCTCTCCACGATCATATGTACCGAGATTGCAACATATGTTAAGCCGCCCCACATGACCCCGACGACGAACTGATCCGAGCGACTACTCTTCCTCAAAAGAACCCGTTGTACGAGCCATCCTCTCGCCTTCGATCTAATTCCGTCAAACGCGATACCCGGCGAAACATACTCGCCATGAATTTGGTATATGAACGACCGTATATGTCCATTATGATTGGCCTGGAGACGCTTGAACCCCAAAAGATGCCAATGGGGAGGAGAGGAGAGGGAGGAGAGGGCTATCTCGGAGGTCAAAGATGCGCGCGCAGGCCTGGCCGACGAGGTCCCTCATGCTGAAACTGGGCCACGAAGACCAGGTGCGTCTGATGGCCCGATCAGTAAACTTTGCCAGTCAACTCAGGGACTGTATGCCTCAGGTCAGGTGCAGGTCTTCATGATCACAGGATCCACGAAGTAGTACATATGCCTTGGTTCCAGAGTTCCTGGGACAAGATTGTGCTCGTACCTGTATACTTCATACGTCCTGGCCACGACGACGGAGAACGAACTTTCAGTCCATTACGAGAGTGTGCTCGTACGTGTTGCGTGGGTGCGACGTCCTATCAGCCACGAAGAAACCTTCAGTATTTCAGTGAGTACGTTAGCGATGTCTCGGACGGATATTGGAAGGAAACCTTCGGAAAGCACCGAAAGGGGCGGTCACCGCACGCCACAAAGGAGAATAGGCGGTACTGGGCTAAATGATTGGCGCGACGGCGACGTAAATGCAGCGCGAAGTAGACAGAATGAGCATATCGCGGGTATAGCGATTCAACTGAGAAACAAGCACACACCGGATCCAGTCTTCAATGACGCTGAAACGCCCTTCAATGAATCCAGTGCCAGTCAGCTGCATCGACATGAATACGTTCCAGTGGTAACCAAAAAAGGGCGCGTTTGGGTCAGCGGAATGCGAAGTTCAAGGACAATAAAACAAATGAATAAGGATACAGTAGTAGCTTACAGTGACAAGAAAGATACGACCCCGATACAGAAGCGAAGAGAGGAATAGATTTACGTTAAGAATACTATCGTACAATCAACAAGCACAGCAAAACATACTAATGTAGGCCAAAAAAGGGAGAAACCGCAATCCAGACTAGAGCTGAGCAGGGCGATGAAGTGGACACTGTCCACTTCGAACCACCGTATGTTACATAAAGGAAAGAGACTAGAGCAACAGAAATCCAGAGAAGCAGGAGCCAAGGGAGAAAAGGAGAGAAGAGGATGTGACGTGCAGGTGGCATGCGGGGCGGGTGCGTATGGATGTTCACTCTGATTGGAAGTATGAGTGGAATATGTTCCCCAGACGCTTCTTCTCCTCTTCCAACCTGCACAAAAAGACGGAAAGAATCACGATCAGAACAGCACATCACCAGAATCAAACAAAAAACGCGGCACGTCTACAATCAAAGGAGAGATAGGGGAAGGGGAAGGGAGTGCGGAAAAGAGAAAGATGAACGAAACACTGAAACGGGAGGAAAGGCTTACTCGGCGATCTCGCTCTCCAATTGCGCGATCCTCCTCGCCTGTGCTTCATTCCTCCTCTCCAACGCCCTCTTTTCCTCCTCAAGCTTCCTCACATGCGCGGGAACGTCGGACAAGTTGTCCACGAGGCGGGCGATCGCGTCTCCTGAGAGGTTCGAAACAGACTCGGCACTGGGCACTGGAGTTGTTGTCGATGCAGTGTGAGACGTGCTGGGCGCGCAGGCGCTAGTGGATGGGGCGGATTGGGAGGACGGAGGAGGCACATGCTGCTATGGATTCGGGCGTCAGCGAGGAGTAAAAGAGAGGAATGGGAATGGGAAGGGAAGATGAGCACTCGACTTACCATCTCCTTCGCTTTGCCCTTTCCCTTGGACTTGGAAGGCGTCCACTGCATATCGTCATTCTCATCCCCAGCCCCGTCCACATTCCTAACCCACTCGGCACGCACGAACTCTCGCCCAGCACTCATCGGCGGCGTTATCAACGATCCACGCCCGCCCACATCATCGCTGAAGAACCTCTCATGCATCCTCTTCTCCCTCTCCCTCTCCAATTCCTCGCTACCCACACCCACACCCACACCGTCGTCGCCAAACTGGCTGTCCGCATACTCCGTCAAACGGTCCGTCTGCACCGCGCTATCAGAGCTCATCGCGAGGGTCTGGGACTCTTCCTCATCTCCGTCCTCGTCCTCGTCGGTACCAACCTGTATCTCCCCATTAATTTCGATAGGCTGAGGTCGCGGAGCAGGAGCAGGAGCGCGGGGGACGGAAGGAGAGGAGGGAGAAGCGAAGGGCAAGCCACGCAATGCATCTTCGATAACAGCTCTGCGCGCAGCGGAACCTGGATGGGGCTGACTTTGCGCTTGTGGAGTGCGCTGTGTCTGGGACTCGCTGGACGACGAGGGCGCATCGGCTTGCAGCGTTTGGCCTCGAGCGCGTTCCATCTCTAGGATACGTTTCTGGCGCGATTCGGCGCGTTCGCTTGGGCTTTGGGTCACGTGTCGTTGGGTGGGCCGTTGAGGGGTGCTCATGAGTGGGGTGGAGGTACTTGAGCCAGTGAAAAAACGTTTATTTGGCGAGGTAAAAGGATCAGAGGTTGGGGAGTGCAAGCGTTTGCGGGTGGGTGTGCTTGGAGGCTGCGTGGGAGAGGTGGACGGACCGGGTTGAGAAAAGGGTTGAGAGAGGGGTTGAGGCTGGGATTGAGGTTGTGACTGAGGTTGCGAGGGTGGACCTTGTGCGTCGTTGTGTGGCGGTAGCTCTCTGTCCCATACTAGAACATTAATTTTCGAGAGGACATATGTCAGGGAGTGTTAGTGACTAGATGAGATGAAGCTCACTGAAGAATTTACAGTTGTCAGGGTTTTCTGAGTGCATGCGGCAGCACCAAAATACCCTGCGAATATGAATGATGAGAATCGAGGTAATGTACGTTTAGGGGCATCTCGGGGCTCTGACAACGTGCTAAGAATCAAAGGAACTCACTGTCCAGGGTGCTGGGTGTGCGAACCGCTGACTCTTCTGGCAGCAGGATGTCCATGGTAACAACGCACTATGCCGTGCTCGTCGACAATGTTGATGTCATTTTGGATGGTAGGCGGTTGGGAGACCATTTCGTGGACAAATACCAAGTGCAACGTCGATACTAAGCGGAATAATTATGGTAAGTGCGGGAGAAAAACACCAGCAGGTCGAGAAGGGGGGTTGCTCTGATCAAAGAAGAGGACAGGAGAGGACGTTGGCCTTTTAATGATGAAGAGAGGAGTGAGGAGGCAATACAGGGGGAGCGCGCAGCATCCGGGCGGGTTTCCATTTTGGCGAAGCATTTTCCCAACACATTCCATCATGTCTACGTCAACTTCTCCATCAACTCGCATACACATCGAGACGAGGTACGTCGCGCCTGCGGGGCCGTCCATGCCCGCGCTGGCTTTGCAGGCGACGTGTCTGGTTAACTCGTACATGCTGTGGATTGGTGCGACCGACGAACCCGAAGAGAATGTGGGACGGGCGCCGTTGCAGGGAAGCCTCACAAGAGATTGGGCGTGCGCGATGCCGCCGCAGAACGTAAGTTGAGTGTCTTGCTGTAGCTGTCACTTGTATTTCACAGGGTTGAACGCGACTGTCCTAATATCATGTTGCTTTGCACGCGCTTGAAAAACAGACGGCGTCGGTAGCGTCGGCTTTAGGAACGCCGCTCTTCCGGTCGTCGACGTCGGACATCGCGCTGTCTATGTCACAGCGCCTTGGTACAGTGTCTCGCACATTCTTGCATGTGCTTGGCTGACGGAGCCTAACAAATTGACTGCCTGTTGCAGCGCGTCGGTTCAAGAAGCAGGTATTTTTGTCTGTGGACGTGCCGGCAATGCTCACGTCCTCGGGTGGACAAGGAGGGCAGGTAGTTTTGGCGGTGGAAAAGGCACTGGTGGAGACGCTGAAGGAGCTGGAAAGTGCGCAGCAGGGATAGATATGTAATACGGAGGGCTATGTTGTAGGAAATGAAAGTGTAATCGCAAGATATCGTGGGGATCGATTATAAGTCATTTGTTGCCGACGGCTGTTCCGCCACACGGTTTCAAAGCGACCGCCTCGCGCTTTCTTTCAACTGACCACCACCATCGACGGCGCGGGCGATCAAGGCCTCTTGTCGTCCTAGACGACGTCGGAGCAAGCAGATTTCAGTTGTTTTTTTGCGGAATGTCGGAACCTGAACTGGCATACATGGCTGGCGCAAACGATGAATTCGACCTGCCCCGTTGGCAGACGCAAGCTGACCAGGACGTGCTCTCGTCGTCTGCTCAGGCTGCCCAGGCTGCCGCCAACAACACCGCGTACTTATACCCAAACAACGTCAACCCTCCATTGCCCCCGCCCGTTTCTTCTCATTCCACACCCGCTCAGCATCGCATACAGCCTCTCCATCAGACCCCATCCTCTTCTGCCTCAAGACAGCCTCGCATCTCTCATCTCCTCGACCACGACTCTCTTCTCGCCACCACGTCTCTCCCCTATCTCTCTCCTGCCCAAAATCAACTCTCTCGCAGTGCTTCGCTTGGCGCCAGTGCCCCTGCCGCCGTTTCGCGCGGTCGCCGCCACCACATGCAGGACGATATAGAGGGCGCTTTTTCTCCGTCCAATACCCACTCTCCCGCTTCTCACCAGCGTCAACAGTCCTCCACTTCGTTCTATCCCTCCAGCGTCGCTTTCCAGACGTCATCTTTTCCTGGTGGAGCTGCCCCCGATTCCAACACCGGTAATCCCCCGCCAGCTCCCGCTCAAACAGACGCCCCGTACCCAGACATGTATTTCAACAGCCCGTCCGGCCATGCGCCGAGGCGCTCTCACACCCAGCACGATCAAAGTACTTCAGCTCGTGCTGCTCGCTCGCCCTTGCGCACGGCCAATGCTCAATCGAGTACGGCTCTTCTCGATCCGTACACACAGATGCAACAGTCCCAGTATTCACCCACGGCCGCATCCTACAATTATCAGTCCCCGCCCTATCCCTCCTCTCACGCACGAACACGTTCCCAACTCAAGACAGAGGGTCTCACTCCTCCCATCCCATCTCCGTACACGCCCCAGACGAGTGTACCTCCCCCTCCGCCACCTGTGTACTCCCCATCCTATCCGATGGATACCACCAGCCCACATCCCCCGCCTCCGTCTTCCCTTCTCTCCTCTCAACCGTCACGACAGAATTCGGTTTCTACGCCCAACACCCCTCTTCCTTTCCCGCAACCTTCGCATAGCCCTGCCAACGCGGGCCCGTATTACCCTCACGACCAGTCCATGGCCGTTGACCCTCCTGCGAAACGCCGGGCATCTGGATTCAGGAGGGTGAGGGATCAGCGAGACTTGCGACCTCACGTCAATCCTCGCCCCACAGGCCGACGCGTGGACACATCTGGGAACTTTCTTTCTGTGCGTTTCTCGCTTTGATCCCCGATGACACTGTCTCACTGATGCTTCATGCATGCTGCCGTCATAGCCGTTGAGGCAGCTGACTACTAACATCGTGGACACATACCGCATATCGAATCCCAACTTCAAGTATGAATCGGCGCATAACCCGAGGCGGGTGCTCACCAAGCCGAGCAAGGCTATGCATAATGATGGTTACGACAACGAAGATTACGATTATATCCTCTATGTCAACGACTGGTTGGGGACCGACGAAGGGCACAAGTGCGTTTCGATTGCTCCTTCTGGGTTGTATGCGCCGATGCTGATCGTAACGCGCAGGTATTTGATTTTGGACGTCCTCGGTCAGGGGACGTTTGGTCAGGTAGTCAAGTGTCAAGATTTGAAGACGCACGACGTGGTCGCTGTGAAGGTCGTGAAAAATAAGCCTGCCTACTTCAATCAGAGTATGATGGAGGTGACGATACTCGAACTGGTGCGCGCTCAGTCTCCGAACATCTCACACTCTTCGCTCACGTTCATTTCTGTGCGGCTGATCTAGTTGAACAACCAATGCGACCCGCACGACGAGCACCATATCCTGCGTCTCCGTGATTCTTTCATCCATCGAAACCACCTGTGTCTCGTCTTCGAGCTGCTGTCGTCAAACTTGTACGAACTGATTAAACAAAATCAATTCCAGGGATTGAGCACGCAGCTCGTCAAGGTCTTCACTGCACAGCTCTTAGACGCGTTGTCGGTGCTGAAGGATGCGCGACTGATACACTGTGATTTGAAGCCGGAGAATATATTGCTGAAATCGTACGTCTTTGGCTCTCGTTTCAGCGGGTGAGCTTCACTCATCATCCTCGTGGGGTGGGTAGATTGCAATCGCCCCAAATCAAGGTGATCGATTTTGGGTCGGCGTGCCATGAGCGGCAGACAGTGTATACGTACATACAGTCGCGGTTCTATCGCTCGCCGGAAGTGCTGCTCGGACTGCCTTACACCTCGGCAATCGACATGTGGTCACTTGGATGTATCGCTGTCGAGCTCTTCCTTGGTCTCCCTCTGTTCCCCGGCACGAGCGAGTACAATCAAATCACACGGATCGTTGAGATGGTCGGGTAAGGCCTTTTTCCCCCTTTGCGTGAGGGTTGTGTGTTCACGTTCATTTCATCTCTTGTTGAAGGCAACCCCCTTCATACATGATGGAGATGGGAAAGCAAACGGGCCAGTTCTTCGATCCTTACACGGACATGTATGGGCGCAAGAAGTATCGCCTCAAAAGCCTCGAGCAGTATTCGCGTGAACATGGGACGAACGAGCAGCCGGGAAAGCAGTACTTCAAGGCGACCACGTTGCCGGATATTGTGAACGGCGCGCCGATGCCGACGTTCAAGTCTGGACGCCAAGGGCCTGAGATGGAGAAAGGTGCGTGTTCGTCGAGCTCCTTGGTCGTTGATGGGTTGTTGAATGCCTTCGTGTTGCGCAACGCAGAGCTCAATAATCGCGCGTCGTTCATTGATTTTTGTCAGGGATTGCTGAATTTGAATCCCATTGAGCGGTGGTCCCCGCAACAGGCGAGGATGCATCCGTTCATCACGGGCGAGAAGTTCACGAAACCTTTCGTCGTACGTCCCACTCGCTGTCATCCGTACTCGTGGTAACTGACTCTTCGATCTGCTGTTCTAGCCATCTGGACACTCAAGCCAGCAGCAGCAGCCGTCGTCATCGACGTCGCCAGGAAATGCACCTGATCCGAAACGACCGTATGGGGGCCTCGTGCCTTCGCAGCCCAAGGGGACGCGTGCCTATCAAGATGCTGCCGCATACAATCAGCACCTTGCACAGCACCAAGCGTACACGGCACAAGCACAGGCGGCTTCGCAAGCGGCGAACAACGTGTTCCGGAATCCATACATGACGACACAAGCCCCGTCCCAGCCCGCGTCGAACGCATACGATACTTCCAACGCGTATTCGCAGACGCACCAACAACTCTCGACGTACGCGTCGTCAGGACAAAGTGAGGAAAGGTTGCGTCATGGGCTGGTCCGTCAGCGCTCACATGGAAGTCTAGCAGGGACGACGACGAACAGCGGGAACGGAGGGTCGCAACCGTACTCGGCGGCGACCAACAGCAGCGGGGCGCTGACGCACCTAAACCCAAACCCGCCGTCCAACTCATACTACCCGAGCACGCGCATGCGTGCGAATACAATCAACCACATGGACAACGTGCCTCCTGCGCTTGCGCGGTTGCAGCACATGAACCAGGATGTGATCAGCGGAAGGAATGCGCTGACGCCGGTGCTGAATCGGGACGACGCGATGAAGGAGTGGGAACGGCGGCAGTCAGGCAAGGCGATCGTGACACAGCCGTATCCTGAGTTACAGTACCTGCAACAGCAGGCCGAGCTCGCGGCGGCTCAGGGCCTGACGAACTGGGCGCACGCGAGCGCCTCGTCGAATCGGTACCCGCCGCCGACTTCGGGACTCGCGCATCAATATCACCCATCGACAACGATCGTCGTGGATGACGAGCGGCGAGACCAGATCATGTCGAACGTCAGGGCCAGCGCGCGGGGCGAAGTCTACGGCACCCCGTCCGCTGTTATCTCTAGCCCGCCACAGGCGTACACGTCCAATTCGACGACGGCGGTCGGTCGGTACGTCGCGACGTACAATCCGGCAGCTGCGGCGCAGCAACAGCAACAGCCACAACAGCCGCCGTCAGCGTCCGCGTTTGATTCGTTGGATCGCAGGACGGATATAGGGTCGCTGTATGTCCCGTTGCAGCCAGATCAGTATCAATCGTACGGCGCGAGTGGGACGACGAACCGTAGCGTCGCGCCGCCTGCGCAAGCTGTCCCGACGTCGTTTTATGGCGCGGGCGTGGTCCCGTCTGGCCAGACGTCCACGCAGACGCAGAGGAACCCGTTTTCGGGGGACGGTGCTGCGGCGGGAGCGGCGGGCAAGGATCGGAGGACGAGTGGGTTGGAGTTTTGGCCGCGATGAGGTGGGGAGTATGTGCAGGTGGAACGGGCGCGGCGGGGCGGACATTCATGTGTGTCCATCACTTTTTTCTTTCGTCGTTTCCATTTTCTTTCTTTTCTTTCGTCCCTTCCTCGTCCCTGGCGAGCGAGAGCGGGGCGTTGTTCATATACGTATTCGTTGTTTTCGTTGTTTTCCTCTCATCCTTCACCTTCATCCCCCTTCCCACGCACCCTACCGTGCGCCCGACGTGTCTGTCGTGATGTGATGATGAGTCGTGTAACGCGCTAAAACCGCGGTCCCATGCTTGCTTGCTTGTCCTTTTTCTCCCTTTTGGTCTTGCAATCTCTTGCAATAAACAGAACCGTGCATCCGTCTGTCCGTCTGTCTGTCCGTCCGTCCGTCCATACATATCATCTTCTTTCCATCTTCTGCAACATTTTTTTCCCTTTGTTCACGTTGTCATCTTCCTTTGCATTTCTTTCCGTCTTTTTGTTTTCTTCGTCCATCTTTCAACAAGTTGCTTGCGTGCGTGCGTGCGTGCGTCATACACTCGCCCCCACCCCCACCTCCCCTTTTTTTTCGTCGTGTTGGTGTGTGCAATGCTGTTTCATCTCAACTCGCAAATTTGTTTCCGATGTCCTGTGCCCCAGCTAGTATATATTGCATGTCGACCGGGTCGAACAATCGAGGACTCCTTAGCGCTGGCACGGGAATGACAAGTTGCGATGGGTTGCCCTGCCTCCGACTGAGGACTTGAGTCGAGGGTGACAATGGCATGGACATTGTACGAATATGTAAAACGAAATCATCTTCATTGCGACCGTTCACGGATGCGATGTCGTTCCGGACATGAACGATCACTTTACGTAATCAATCTGAACGAACGCGCCACGTAGTAGTTTGTTAGTCGCGTCGACAGCGCATTCACGTTCTCATCTCTATCGTTGCCCACAATCATGTTGTTCCTCCGGGCCTCTTTCCTTCTCGCAGTAGTTTCTTTTACTGCCCTCTTCTGCACGCAGTCTGTGGAGGCTGCACGGGGCCCCAAGATCACTCACAAGGTCTACTTCGACATTAAGCATGGCGACGAGGATCTTGGTCGCAGTATGTCCTCAATCACTTCATTGGGCCGTTTGCGGTTCTTCGCAGATAACGTTCACTGACGGTTGCGCGTTGTATCGTATATAGTCACCATGGGTCTCTTCGGTGGGGTACGCAGTCGTGCTTGTGAATGAGAGTTGCACGCTCACCCGTGAATAGACCGTACCGAAGACTGTTGAGAACTTCCGCGCGCTCGCAACTGGAGTTAGAAAGGATGGCACTGAACTTGGCTTTGGCTATAAAGGCTCGAAGTTCCATCGTGTCATCAAGGACTTCATGTGGGTTTGCTCCTTTGCCTTTGGGTGCACTCTTGTTGACATGCATTGTCATGGACGTAGGATTCAGGGTGGTGATTTCAGTGAGTCGCATACCACAGATTTCTGCTAGGGCAATGATTGACGTATGTGATGTTGTAGCCAAGGGCGATGGTACCGGTGGAAAGGTTGTTTGGTATTTTCTTATTGCTCTCTTTACACAATGTAATGACCTTCTTTTAGTCTATCTACGGTGACCGGTTTGCGGACGAGAACTTGTAAGGAGTATATTCACTTTACGGATTACGCATAGGCTCATTCTTTGCTCAGCAAGCTTAAGCACACTGCCCCCGGCATTCTCTCCATGGCTAACGCGGGCAAGGACACTAACGGTGATTAACCTCGAATTCTTGCATATCACGGACGGCTCCTGACATATCTACCTTTTCAGGTTCTCAATTCGTGAGTAGACACCGCGACTGTACTGACAAATTTCTGAAGTACTTCTTCCCTTTCAGTTTATCACTACGGTCATAACCAGCTGGCTGGACGGCAAGCACGTTGTCTTCGGAAAGATTATCGACGGCATGGACATTGTCAAGAAGATTGGTTCGTCGCCGGCTTTTGAGTTTCCCCTTCTCTAGATTAACTTTTTTTGTTTTTGTTTTAGAAAACGTTCCCAAGGGCAGGTCAGATAAACCGGTAGCGGACATTGTCATCGTCGACTCTGGCGAGGTATGCTTTGCCGTCACATTTCCGCGCTTTTCATATTTTAACCTTCCTTGACTCGTCCTACAGCTTCCCATTGAACTCGAAGTGGATGCCGACGGCAAAGAGGTGCCTCTTCACGCTGAGCTCTAGTCAGCTATCTATGTAAAAGTTATCATATAAATAAAAGGATTTCGCACCTGCAGGATCTTGTATCGTCACTGACACCCTCTCCCTCGTCTGCCGCCCCGCTGTCCGCCGAATCGTCATCATCTGAGCCTACAGCAGAACATGCAGAGGAGAAGACCGTCCTTGACATTGACGAGGAGATCTCTGTTCCTCATACTGGCGCGGGTCGCTACGTCGTCGTTGGCCTGCTTGTGGTCGGGGTGTTCGGAGCGCTCTTCGTTGCGCTGGGGGGTCTTCGGTGGGCACGCCGCATGCTGAGCGGGCGTGACCGTGTCAAGTATCGCAAGGTCGACGACGAGGATCCAGAGAAGTAGGAAGGCGTTTGCGCTCATAATGACGTTCGTCTCGGGGTGTGTTGGCTGAGAATGGGACCCGGGTTGGCCGGCTCTCTAACCTTAAGTTTACCTTAGCAATTGAAAGCAGTCGTTCATTTCTCGCATCCATCCTTTTGAAATAATAAATGACGATAGATCGAAGATACAGATGCGAGCAGAGTACAATACAGACAACAAGTAGAATATCCACGTTCCATGGTCAGAAAAATAGATGTGTCGCAAGAAGAAGGGTATACATCGAGAGGTACGCGGGCTTTGAAGTTATCAATCGAAGGTTTGGGAAGGGTAAATTGGATGTCACGCCGCTGGTCTGGGTATTTGGCCTGTCGAGGTACAGACGATCAGCGCCGTTTCATGATCGATACGTATAGACTGAACTTACGGGATGCCGTTTTGTTCTGAGTACGAAGGGCAGGTATCGTTCACGCTTCCCTATTTTTTTCCCACAAATATACCATTCATCAGTGACTGAAACAAAGGTGTTAAGAGAGAAAACGAACCGTTGGATTTGCGGGGCAACAAACGCTGTCTCCCAAGTCAGTGACACTCCCGAGCGCCGCGGTGCTCTTGGAACCGGACCAGTTAGGTTCGCACGACACGCTCTGGTAGCTGATGTTCCACACGCCGAAGTCCTATGCAGAATAGATTATATCAACACAGAACATCAACCGAAAAAAAACACGGGGAGGTCGACGGACCGTATAACCTGTGTGAATATTTCGATGAATACACATGACCTGTGGGGAAGGGGGAGGTTGGAGCTCACCGTAATACGACTCATTGGAAGGAAAGAAATTGTCGGGGATGGAAGATGAGGGGTATGCTAGATCAAAATTAAGGTAGTTGCCTGCTCTGGTTACCCACGCTTGAGCACGACGACTCGAATCAATTCACCGTGAAGCGTGACGATGACACGTACGCGTTGGGATCACTGGCTGTCGCGTTGCACCAGCCCGTGATGCTCAGAGGGCATAAATCAGTGACCTTGATGATGAGGCTCTTCGCCTCGGACGGGTAAAAGGGGGGGTCCGAGAGGAACGTATTGAGGAGTGTGAGACTGAAGCAGCGCCCGCACGACGGGCCGTACGCGGTGCTGCTCCCGTAGGCCATCTGATTGAGAGCAGCGGTGGGGTAGTGCGTACTCGCAGCGGTGCACCCGCAAGACGCGATAAAATTTTCCGGGAGTGTATAGTGCGTCATGGTCGCGATGCCGCTCGAGGGATATTCAATCCATGGTGTTGCGAAAGAGGGTACGACAATGAATGGTAGGAAAGGAATTGTCCGCCGAATAATGTTAGGAACGCGCGGAAAAAGCATGTTTGTGTTGATATGTACTTTACTGAGGACCAAACATTGGTATCGGAGAGTACACAGCAAGTACTGTGCCCGGCCAACAGAGATACCTACTTACTCAGTCTCTGCGTCGAGTTGAATGTCGACACACAAGTGGGCAACTTACCTAGTGTTAGACTTTAGTGAAGTCGATCATTGGGAAGCATTGGCAATGGGTAGCGTTGCGAGGGAGGGTGCGGTTTGATCTACCGAACCAGTCCCTTGTGTTCGGTTTGCTTGGCGAGAGTTGGCGAGAGTCAAACTCTGATCAAACTGCACTCTGTTTGCAGACATATATCATCCAAAGCCTCAAGCTGAGTTACAACGGAAGGAGCATTTGTGCTGCAGATTTGTCCTACTCATCGCGCAGTAAGTCATACTGGTAAGAGACTTACCTGATTCCTTTAGGATCTAGGAAAGTGTTTGAAGGCCAGGCCATCTCAAGGTCTGTGGAGAACAAAGCCACCTGTCCGAATTATCAGTCTTTCGGTATCTCAGCGCTTGGGACAGACCGTAAACCGTCTTGCGGAATAGCGCATAAAGCAGATGCCGTTTTTAGGAAACACTGCCCATTGCCCACAAGTACTTGTCCGAGGCCTTGGACCATCAGTGATTAGTAGCAGATCATCAGAAGGCTTATAAGACGCAGTTCATCGTCAGTTCTTTCGCTCCCCGACACTGATTTTGAACAGACCTTGTTCGTCGTGAGTACGAGTGATTGTTATCAGATCTATGGCATGCTTCGATTGCTAATCCAATTGCATTGAAGGCTTCAGGCCTACTGCCAACCCGTTTCCGTCCCACCCAGCTCCCTACGATCTTGCTCTTTTGCATAGATCACTGCGTTGATGGACCGCTTCCCCGAAGAGATATGGCACCTGATTTTTGAGCTCGCGTGCTCTGAAGACGGAGGGGCAGCTGGATGCGCGCTCTCGCTCGTGTCCAAGGACGTCTATCGCGTCTCTTACCCCGTCCAACTACACTCCGTTACATTGACGACGTCGAAGGAGCTGGTCGCCTTTACGCTCATGCTGAGCTCGAACCAGATGCGGTTGTGCAATCTGTGCGTCCGCTATCTATCCGTCACAGCCCACGCATGCGGCAATGATAGGCCGACAAGGGACTCCACTCTCCGGGACATCTTCCGTCGACTTTTGGTGATTGTTGGGCAAAGTCTGCACACCCTCCGCGTATACACTATTCAAAAGCCCCGATTTTCCAATATCATAGAGCTCCACGAGCTCCCCCGTCTTCGGGAACTGTATATTGAAACAGACAAGATAGAATTTGAAATCACAGACTTCCTGCCTTCACTTCGACATCTTCGCATATCCCACTTCATGAACATTTTTCAGATGGGGCGCATACTCTCCTCCCCCACTTTGTTCCCGGAACTGCGCTGGGTTGAGTGTTTGGTTCAGGACCATTCTCACAAAAATATTAAAGACCTCGCCGGCATCCTTGGCTTCTCTCTAGCTGACCTCGATGGTCAAGCAGACCACGCCATCGCGAGGCAGATCCCTGCAGCAAACAAAATCCAAAAGATCACGTATCAATGGCAGGGATACCATCCTCATACGGCAGAGGACCTCATTCAACTTGATTTGTGCCGAATCAGAAAGCTACAGGAGTTGGCTGGAGGCAGATTTGAGATGGTGGACCGTAGTGGCCCTGAAACAAGGCCACGAGTATTACGCAGTGTACGATCATGCTGGCCAGATGACAGCATCTGAGAGGGTTGTCGGATTTGCTTCCAATGTCTCGTGTTCGTATATGCACCGTGGCTCTTCCAATCGCGCAAGTGTTTGGATATGACCACTACATACTTACAACATACAAGGTATGAACGTTAGGACTGCTGCAATGGATACTCTTACAAACTTGTCTGCATGAAACATCATTCCACGATCGCGATCGCCGCCCAGCGTTCAACGCTGGCCGTCTACGATGGACCACAAAGTTAATAAACTGGGCCAGAAAAGATAAACCAAGCATGGAAAACTTACAAGCCTTCGTCTCGTACCCACTCTTGCCGACGATAATGTTCTGCGGTTCCTGAGGCGCGCCGGAGAGGTAGTTGGCGATGATGCTCTTGGTGCCGTTGGCGTAGCGCAACTGCGCGTCGAGGGTGGTGCCAGAATAGTGGGGCACCATGCCATTGCCACCGCCGAGCGGGTTCTTCATGTATCGCCATGGGTGGTCCTTTGGCGCCGGCTGCACGTTCCACACGTCGCCTGCGTATCCGCGCAGCTGGCCGCTCTTGACCGCCTCTGCGACAGCATCTCTGTCGCAAATCGCTCCACGAGCAGTGTTCACAAGCCATGCACCCTAATAGCGATACTTGATCAAACTCGATTTTTCATGCACATTGACGATGAAGAGCTGTACCTTCTTGAAGTGCGACAGAAGCTCCTTGTTAACGAGCCCACGAGTACCTTCGTGCAGGGGGCAGTTGACGGCGACGACGTCACATTGAGAGACGAATTCCTACACCGCTCAAAAATCAGATATGTTTCCGGATGAAATGGTTGTCTAAGCTTGAACTGACTTTCAGGTCCTCGACACGACGGGCGCCAACGGCCCTAGCAGCCTCTGAGATTATTCGTTATCAGATAAGGTGACGTCATAGATATAGAAGTACAAACCGGCGGGGAGAGCAGCGTAATCGTAGTAGAGCAGCTCTTTGCAGTCGAACGGCACAAGACGCTGAAGGACACGGTAGCCAATGCGACCAGCACCGATGGTACCGACAACTTTGCCCTCGAGATCGAACGCGTTGCGGGCGATGTCGGAGACTTGCCAGTCGCCGCGCTCGATCATCTAAAACAAAAACATGAATACGCAAATGCCCGGTCTAAAAGTCAGGTATACGGACCTCGTGCGCTGGTACGAAGTTGCGGACGAGCAGTAGCATAGACATCACGACGTGTTCGGCGACCGAAACAACATTCGATCCGGAGACCTAGTATAGGATCAAAAGCCATGAAACTTTACGGTTTTCCAAGTACTATTCGACGCGCTACTTACCTCCAATACTTGGATGTGGTGATCAACGGCAGCATTAAGGTCTATGTGGTCCGAACCGACACCAGCAGTAACACAAAGTTTGAGGTTCTTAGCCTGTCCAAAAGATGAGGACGTCGAGTCTCTGGTAAAGTTCTGAACGCAGAAACGCACCTCCTGAATAAGTTCACGTGTGAGGTAGCCGGGATGGAAAGGGGTAGTGATCAAAATCTCTGCCTGCGGTCAATGAATATGGGAGCGAAAATATCAAGAACATGGATGATCTCACGTCTGCGACATGTTGGTGGAAATGACTTCCAGGGCCTTCCTTGGAGCTGGACACCTGTCTCATGAATTGTTAAGGGCCGATAGGCAAACACAGTCGTAAATGACCATGCATACGATGAACTCGTGGCCCTTGGACTCCAGAAATTCGCGGATGCCAAGCTTGTATAAGGGATAAGATAACGCACTTAGGCGTAATGAACGAAGACATACCTGATTCTCCACCGTGCCCAGCAAGCGAGGTTCTTCCTCAGCCGCAGCACCACCATCATAAAGAATAGCAAGGACCTAGACGAGCACATGAGAAAAGCGGTGAACATTACACACACGCAGACAGACCTTCATTTTCTGAGCTTCAGGGTAGTATGGGATGCGTATTGATGGGAGAAAGAGAACAGTGAAGACAGAGATGGGGTATGGATGGGAGACTTTATAAGACAGGCACGGAAGAAATATGAAGCTGAAGAAACCAGTCGCCTGACTGCGTTAATTCTTGTCGTCTCAGGCGGCAGATTGGGAGAGGCGCGTTCCCCGATAGAGCGACTCCGTTGCGCCTACAGACTGACATCACGTGCTCCTCACCCTCCGCTCATCTTCCGTATTCTCCCTGCCAAAAGTCCTAACTTACAAATGAACTTTCCCATTCTCCGTCTAAATAAGTCCATGTCTATTGCGGAGTGTTCTTCCCCGCTTTGGCCCGGTTTCGGGTTTTACAATTTGTAGTCTATCGCCGAGGTTGCAGACAGACACATCGGGGAAGTGTATGATGAGAACGGGACAACCGACCAGACTTCCCGGCGACCGGCTGAACAGTAGCTGTCTTCAGGTTCACAAGGCCCTGTAAGAAGACAGAGAGCAACGGGAAATGGAGTACTCATGAGACTGAACGGAGAAGTCACCTGTGAGATATCAATCACCGGGAAGCACAAGGCGCGCAGTCTCACAGGAGCTGATTGGAGACCAGGCATCCACTTGAGAACTAGCACACCTACGTGCAAGTGGATCGTACAGGCTTGCTATGGAAAAGCTCGAAGATCCGGGACAGCTGACATCGCACAAGACTGTATTTTGCTTACGGCGTAGTATAGAGATGTCCCTGGTACGCAACTGGTTACTGAATCCACGCCGGATACTCCTGCTTCGGCCGACGCGAACAGGTTTTGCACACTACCGGCATCCAAAAGGAAACCTGATATCAAGTTGACTCCAGAGTCCGCATTCATCAAATGTT
The DNA here is from genome assembly GCA_004802705.1 of Bondarzewia mesenterica. NCBI lineage: Eukaryota > Fungi > Basidiomycota > Agaricomycetes > Russulales > Bondarzewiaceae > Bondarzewia > Bondarzewia mesenterica. The sequence goes on along the minus strand of SGPL01000405.1, from coordinate 4,396 downwards.
CCTGACATCAAACACCTTTGGTGGCACGTTCGAATTCCCGAGTTAGAAGGAATCACTGAATGCAATACGCAACTACCGCATGTAGGAAGTAAACGCAGATGATATCCACGAGGGTATGCCTTGGATTCACTTGGTGAGAACGGCCATGCATGCAGGTGGAGTTCCGGCGCTTTTCGTAGAGGTAATACCGGAGCAAGTACTTACAGGAAGATCCTCACCCGGTCCTCACCTGGATCGTCGACGTGGACGCGACGTGAAAGAAGTCGGAGAGAAACGGCAGACGCGATCGAACATAGCTCACGTGGCTTGTTGCATTTAACGTGATCTCCGAAATGTTCCGCAACAAAACGCTTTGGAAGGAAACTGGATCCCACATTCCGGGCCGGATGATGGTTCTGAGCCGCGTCCTCCGAGCTTGTCTCTGCTTGTCTGCATTTCCGCAGGTGCTCTCAGGTGCTCTCTTCAGTCCATAAAGTAAGGGTCATGATCATTCCGCATCACACTGGTCTTGGAATGCATGAAGATCGGTCTTAAATCTTTATCCACACTGATCACGGCGTGACTCTTCATCGTGAATGAGTTTTGATTTTCTGGCAGGCGCTTTGACAGGCCCCGTGAAGCTCCTATGTATGTTTCCCGGTCCCAAGGCCTCAAATTGGGCCTCAAAAAGGCTATGTTTCGGGCCTCAGAAAGGCTAAAGTCGGGAAGGGTAGTCACAAATGTCACGATTTGTCACAAATAGTCACGATAATCACTATTCCGCAAGTGCTCGTCCGGCTCCAGTTAAGTGCTAAAAGTACGAAAAAGGTCTCGCCATGAGTGCTGACAATGACGAGCATGAAGGCCGCAAGGTCCCGAGCGGTCTCAAAAAGGCTATAAACCGACAAGGATACACGAATTTTGCGGTTTCAAGGCCCTCAAAAAGGCTATTTTCGGGAAGGAAATGGCCGATTTTGACCCTCAAAAAGGCTATTTTTCCGGGAAACCTACATAGGAGCTTCACGGGGCCTGCCAGGACGGCCAGGACGGTTGACGATGGCACATCCCATCCACCAGTTTCTTTCCTATTGCCCTGTGTGCCATGCGTAATTGTGCGTTGCTTGCCATCGTTACATTGATCTCGTCTACCTGTTGCTAGGAATCCACCGTTTTTATTTCAGTAACTCTCTTGCTGCTTTGACGTTTGAGCACTTCGTTTCTTGATCTCTGCTGGCGAATCCAGAGGCGAGCATGTCGCTGTGCAGTGCGTGAGTATGCGCTGGCTCGTGATCAAGGCCTGCGACGTCTGTCCTGCATGGTTCTCGGCTTCGTTAGTTTAATTGCCCGGTGCATGTTTTTTAAATATAGCAGTGTGTATATTATGTGTATAAAAATAAGCTAGCGGCCCCCAGCAGCGTCAAGTTCGAGTGTTGTTGCAGCGTGTTGCGTTTTGGTGGTGGTCGCCAAGAACGGCAGTCAGCAGCATACTTACCGGTGTGCCATTTCACCGAGGATGCATTCACCGATGGGGCGAGGCTTGTGGGGGTTTCTGAGCGCATCCGTGAGAACGTCGTGCTGTGCATACGAGCCAACCTCATCTTTAAGTCCAAGAATGTTTCAAAGAGGAATAGAAATTAATGATATCCGCGGGTGCAGAGTCGCTCTGACAACGACTGAGTGATATCTTCTATGCCAGTAATTTAGACCAGTTCGCCTTTGTCAAATCTTGGATATGTGAAAGCGGCAAGGAGGTCTGCTCGATGCTTCAGACGCCACGCAGGCTCTGATAGTAGATAAGACAATGCTCACTAAAATCGCATCGATCGAAGGCTGTCTGTGAATAAAGGGCGGCGATATAACGCACCATGTCACATCATATGGTAATGACCTCTGTGTTTGATAATTTGCTCGCGTCGATTCCTGGCTGTAATTGAGATGAGAAAGCAGGTAAATGAGCAGTTGCCCTTCTCTCTGTCGCTATGGTTTTTCCAGGAGCCAGTGACACGAACGCAGGGTAAGAACTTGTTAATACGGAGAGATTATTATTCCAGTAGTGGATGAGTTGACAAAGAGCTCCCTGTGGCACTATTCCCTTGTAAGAAAGATACCTTTTCCAATGTTGTTCAAGGCAAGCGGGCTTCTTCATGGCAGGAGATACGAAGTCATTACGCGTGCATCGAGGATTAAAGGCCATACGGATCTTGAAACAATGTACGGCGGAAAGAGGGGGACTCTGAACCGCCGATTTCCCCGATGGTGGGACTCAATCGCTTGTGTCAAAGCAACTTCTGGCACCAACTCTGTCTTGACTCCACCCAGCCGAAGAAAGTATGCACGTATACATATCCGGTGAAGTCGCTCATGTTACTGTAGGTTCATGTCATAAAACTCGAGTTTTTACTACCCGGTTGGTATGCCACGCACCAGACTCCCAAGTTGTCAATTTCTTGACCGTATGGAGCCGATTATTTATTCTTTTCGACTTGTTGATGGACAGGTGATGTCCTTGACCAAGCTATCACGACTGCCGGGTACAGCACATAGCGAGACATCGCGTTTCGACTTCAGGCGGCCCCGCTTAGCTCCCGCCGCAAAGGACCTATGCAGGAATGACAAGTGCGAGTCAATTTGAGAAGGACGCCTACGGTCTGGACGTACTGGCTTCAAATGGACACGTTCGCTTTACTGAAGACGTCCTCGTGGTCAATCCAATGAATGAGGCGTACTGGTCCTACCTGAGCAAGAGCAGTGGTACTGATGAGAAGCCAAAGTTGTTGACCACGCAGGATACGGTCGCACCTTCTGTTAGAGGAAACATGAACGTGGCGGAAGCAAGCTTAGGTTTCAAGGTCTTAGATTGAAGCTTCGAAAGTTCGAGGCTTCGAAAAAGTCAATCTGTGGCGCAACGGAAACGGTTTCCGAAGAATCAGACCCAATTGATGACGTCATCATGGGGCCGCTGTGTACCCGAACGCTACCCGAACTTCCTGAAGCATGACAGGCTCGCGGTATCATGATCATGTATTAGTACGTGCATAGGCCTTTGTTAGGTGCCGGTGCCAAATAATTCTCTCATGTAATGTCTCCTTCCGCGAGACAGAAAACAACATGCCAAGTTTGGACTCATCCAAGTTGCCCCGATTGCATAGGTCTTTGCTCGAATTAGTGGATCAGAAGACTTTGCCCAGGGCACACATGTACGAGGTTCCAAACAATATCTGGTTACGACTGATGATCTCTAGATTGCGTTTTCATCTATTGAATTTGCTCCCGATTCCATATATCACTGGTCACTATTTTTTGTACAAGCCAAGATCGAAGGGATGCTGCAATCTATACTGGCATCACGATGGAAATCCCGGAAACCCAGGTCCCCGTCGATTACCCATACGAAACATTCTTGAAAGGCACCACACTGTCAAAACTCGAACGCGTGCGGAGTTTCATGGAAAGCTCGTGTGATAGGAGTCAAGAATTAATCAAATATGTGAGCGACGTTACTCCAAAATAGAAATCTGACTCGACCTCAAGGACTCTGGCACTCACATCAGTGGAAATCTCGGAATTTTTACTTTCATCCATGCATGCCACTTCAAGCGCCGTCGCCTGCATGCTGTTGTTCATATCGCCTGATAAGGTATACCAATATTTCCCATGAGACATCTGCTTGCAGCGCTCGATCGCGTGCGCATGTTGCCTATGTAGGAGCGTCCAGTTTAGAGACCGACGCGGTTTCTCAAGTTTTTCACGGTCTTTCCGACTCGGACCAGGCACACACCAAGGCAATGCGTCCGGCGGTGTTTCCTGTCCGTACCAATGACATTTCATCATGAACCCATGTCAACAAGGACGTTGAATATCTGCGTACCGCTACTGTTCATCCACCGAGCTCCTTCATTGTGCAATGACAGTGCTCTTCGGAAGTCGACCTTATGAGATTTTCAGACTATGGTCGGCATCGAATCCTATATAAACCGTGCGCATTGTTCAACTCTCTACACCATTCGACCCCTATTCACACTCTTCTACAATGGAATACAGCGCTTTCCAAGACCGATTCCGCCTTCCGGACTTACTCGCTCACTGGCCCTGGGTTCGCTCCATCAACCCGATGTATGAAGACGTCAAAGCTGAATCCTCAACTTGGGTCGAGAGTTTCAAACCGTTTAGTGAGAAGGCGCAGAAGACTTTCAATAGATGCGATTTTATTGAGTGTCTTCTCCCATCGAAACTGTCATGAGCCTGATCCATTCACCAGACCTCCTCGCCGCCCTTGCATATCCAGATTTCGACAAAGGTAGGGTTCACCTCAAACCAATGTCACCAAAAAGATCACTCAATCGTTCAAAGACCGACTGCGCACCTGTGCAGATGTCATGAACTTCTTCTTCATATTCGATGCATTCTCACGTCGAAG
>SGPL01000404.1:0-30644 GCA_004802705.1 Bondarzewia mesenterica | reverse complement strand
ATATCACAAGGCAAAATACGCACAGCTTTGAAGGTAGAGTGACTCCCTGATCTAAAATCAAATCAGAGCTCCACTGGGTGATCGAAAGTGGGGGCTGATCGATCATGGACTGAGTCCACTGGTCCTTGTGTACCCTAAACCTGTAGACCGAGTCGGACTAAGGTTATCAGACACATAAGTCCCAAGTAGAACTGCAGCTGACCATATCAAAACAAAAGGAAAGTAAGGGAAAGTCGAAAATGAGTGTACGAACGTAAGTAAGATAGTTTCACATGTCATCTGCCAGTCTTATCTATGCACATAAATAAGAAAAATCAGAAGCACTTGGTAGCATAAAGTGACCAAAAGAATGAAAGGGCGCGAGGCCATACTCAAAGAGAAATTTAAATAACGAGCTAAAAATGAGAGGGGGAGGGAGTCAAGTAAGAAGTGTAACTGAAACAGCAGAACAACGAATGGTACGCAGGATTCCATCTTTGGCTTTTTGTAAGAGGAGGGGATTATACCCATGGTGAGGAGAAGAAAATAAATGAAAGTGGGGTGCAGCATATCAAGGAGGTAGAATTGATGTCCATCAAGGTGAATGGGGAAGCAGGGAGTGATAAACAGGATGCAGGATGCAGATGATCACGACGATAAGGAAGATGAATGACACAAGTACAGCAAGGCCTTTGAGATTGATGATGATGAGGGCAATGAGCATACGGGTCCATGCGTGCATGCCGAACTCGTTATGCCGATTCGATGCTTGCGAATCCAGTGCGCCTATGGCTATCTCCTGGAGATCGATGGGATGAGTGGTGACTCACTGAGTCTGACTTTCCCTACTCTGAGTCTGCTTCCTCTGCCTCTCTCTCCAGCATCTCCTTCAATTCCCTCCACATCTGGCTGGTAATGATGATCCGCGGGGATCGTCTGCAGCAAAAGAACTGTCAAACCGTGTATCACACTGCAGGAACCTGCTGCCATATTATCCTCTCTATCCATCCCCTGTCAGCAAACTCTCCACTTTTACTCACAACAACTCGGGATCAGAATCATGATGAACGAGGAAGATGCCGAAGTGCGAGTCGCAGAACAGTAGCTCGCCGATCAGGAATTCACGCGTGGATGAAGGACCAATGGGAAGAGTAATTGAGGTGAATGGGAAGATAATAGAGTGGAAGTCAGACAGATACCAGGTAGGGACGATGTAATTCATAGGCTCGAGTGATGGAAGTGGTCAATGCATCAGGGAAGGGAGAAATGATGAGGGGGGACGGATCACGTGTGGTTCATCAATGGACCAACGAGAAGTCGTGCTTGATTTAGCCGGAGCGGAGTTAGAACGTGCCGAATTCAAGATCTCAGAAGACGAAGGGGCATATGGTGGGAGATAACCAACAGGGAGGGGAGGCCTAGAAGATGGAGGTGTCGACATGGTGGATGATGATTGTGATTGAGCCATACAACAACTATTCTTGTATGTGTCCGTTGTATGCATCCATTACCTCATGCTTCAAGCGATCCTTCGGCAAACTCCTGCTCATGCATCTGGAATTTGTTTGGAAATTCTAGATGGTCTCTGGTTGTCTGCTCGAGGCCCAAGCCCTTTGTCCAGGCAATGGCATGAGTGCACACCAAGATAACATTAGAGTTCCAAACAATTTCGGAGCGTGACATCGCTATAAGTTAATTGCAAACAATCCAATTGCTGGAGCACGATACTTTAAACTAATTGTTGATGCATTCATAACACATATTTTAGGAGTGAAGACAAAACATTCAGGCATGTATGGTAATACATCAGGTTATTATGGTACTGTTGAACAGCAAGGAAGATTGACTTTACATTTGCANATGCTTTTATGGATAAAAAANCTCACTTACTCNACAAGAAATTAGAGATCGCTTNTTGCAATCAGANTCAGANTTTCAAAAGNGNATNATTGAATATCTTGAAGGTGTACATCAAGGTGAGTTTTTNGACAGGAACAATGGAGAATGTGAAANAAAAATTTGCNATGAAACAAAATAAAAATCCANANCGATTGAAAGCAACAGAANGTCTTCCACAAGCTGTACCATTNAAATGTGNTAATTCTANTTGTGGTAATTGTGAATNTTNTGAAAGAAATGNAATATGGTGGTCTGAATANAAAGAAGANGTNGATGAACTTTTTATTTCAATCAAATGTTCATGATTGNANTAAAAGNCNTGGTTGTATTGNAGGAGTTTGNAAAGCAAGATTTCCTCNTGANATTCATNNATGTTCAACNATTGATATAGACACAGGATATATTCAAATGAAGAAAGGTGAAGCTTGGCTNAATACTTTNACTCCTTNNTTGACTTATTTATTNNGATGCAANNCTGANGTNACAAGCTTATTATNTGGTACAGCAATTAANGCTGTNATTGCATATGTAGCTGATTATATTGTCAAAACACCNTTNAAAACACATGTTATNTTTGAAACAATTAANGCAATTTTTGAAAGGAATACAGAATTNATCAATNGAACTTTAGAGCAAAAGGAAAAAGCANGAAAANTANTNATTCANCTNGTNAATGCATTNTCTATAAAAGNAGAAACNGGAGGACCAATGGCATCATTNTATNTATTAGGACATCCTGATCATTACACNAACTTTGAATTTCAANCATTTTATTNGAGAAACTTTGTNAAAAAAAGTAGNNCAAGATTGNGNAGATCTTNATAATGANAANTATNAAGAANAAGTTGTAATAGGTCNTAATAATGATACTTANATTGATATTTCAATGGTATCTGATTATATATATNGTCCTGAAATGTATAATAANATNAACTTATATGATTGGATGNGANTGACANATAAANTAAAAATTAGAAGTANAAAAGANAAAATTAGNCAAAAATNTATTGAACCACATCNANAAAAAGANACTCATAAANNAGTACTTCANTCTGAAAGTCAAAGNAAAGTGCNAAATTTTGTAGGTGGCACATTGCCTAGACNTGATCAAGGTAGNAGAGAAGANTATTGTAAAACAATGCTAANATTGTTNAAGCCATGGNGATTAGGTACTGATTTAAAAATANCAAAGGACACATNGAATAAAGNGTTTGAATCTCATNNATTTACAGATAGACAAGAAGAAATCATGAAATTTATGCATCTNNAATATGAATGTAATGATGCATGTGATGATTTTGCTTCACAAAGAAAAAAGAAATCTAAAAATGCATTTCTTTTTAGTTTTACTGAAGAACAAGTGAATGATTTGGATCAAGAAAATGATATTCATGAAACTATGGATGAAAATAATATGAACTTTGCACAAAAACAATTGAATAATGAATGGGATGATTTAAGCAAGTGAGCTATAAATTGTTTATACTAAATGAATATCATAGGTTCTGTATTAAGATCATGTGGATGGCTTGATAAAACACCTAGCTTGAATACTACAAATGTGTTAAAGAACAATTCATTGTATACTGGAAATGAGCATACAGCAAATGAATGGAAACAAATATTGAATAGCAAGCAAGATCAAGTTATTGCAAATCATGAAGAACAAGCTGCTAAGGTACCTTCAAGGTTTAAGCGTTGTCACGGTGAAAACGGGTTTTCGACCTAGGTAAGTAATCAGATTTTCCTACTTTCTCAGACCTTACCTATTGTTTGATGAGGGATTCTGAGTGAGCTGTGATGGGTGAGATTTTGTAAGCTTGGCTTTCGCAAAAATCCAGATCAAATTGAGGAACAAACTATGTAAGATTTCAAATTCGATGAAAATCCTACCTGCTATATCAAACTGAGTGAGTCTTGGCACTGCAAGACTCAGAGGGTGAAATAACTGTGTGAGAATATCTGACTGATGATGACCGAAACAACGTATTATTCAGGTGCGCACGCTGGCAACACTACAACTGAATACAAAACAAAGCCCTGCTAGTCTAGGATTTACGACCTACTGACTAGATGAGTTCGACTATCTAAACTGTAGACTTAGTCTGGCTATCAACTGCCCTCTCCTAGTCCGAAATCCTGCTCCTTATATACCTTTCACCACCCTCAGATTGATAATCACTGAGGCGAATGAGTCAGCAAAATGCACACGGTGCATTTGCCTAATTTGTCCGTTATTCTATGTGCGCATGCGGCTCTTGTTTCCAGCAAGTTCTGCATCCTTCTCCAGCATTCCGATGCATGTGCTACTCTTCAGGCATGAGGTTTCTAGAACCTTTCAGTTCCTGCCGGCGTATGCTGGACCTGATATTGCCACCAGATCTAAGGAAAATTCGGAAAAATCACAAAAATAATATGTAGACACATATGTCCATTCTGCAGAATACCAATCAACGACAAGAGTAGGGAATGTATATCAGGTGAGGGGTGCATGAAAGAGTGTGAATCAGTAACAAGAAGAATAAATAATAAATGAATGCTCTAGTCAGAATCATCCCAAACTGACGGAATATTCACATCAGATGACGGAGAAGGCGGAGGTGCATTGTACTGGTGAACCGATGAAATGGAAGGAGGTAATGAAGTACGTGAAGATGAAGAAAAGAGAGAACGGGTCCAACTGACCAGTCCCCAGAAATCCCTCATATGGGCCAGCTTCTCCTCACGCGCAATCTGATCCATCAGCGCTGAAGTCGACCATGTATGCGTGTCTCATCCTGCGAGACCGATCCAAGCGTACCAACGATGAAACTGTGACATTATCGTCCAGCAGTTCAGCACAACCAAGACTGTCGTCAAGTCTCCTCTCATCACCTCATACTTTGTCCACGACCTTTCCTGCTTAAGCTCACATGACACCCTCCCTTGCAGTCTCAAACTCGCGATGCCAAATGGTCGTGACTCCACCAACATTCCAACCCTGATTGGGCAGCCCAGGTCTCAGACCAACTGCCATGATCGTTCGGTCTCGGGAAAGGTGCTGATGATCATGTGTGGGTTCGAGGTGCGCGAGACGTCTAAAAGAGATGTTGATTAAGTGGACGAGTAGATGGATGAGGTGATAGATGGGGTAGTCGGGTAGTCAGGGCTGGTGGGATCAACGAGTTCAGAGACTGAGACTTCAGAGATATTGACTTGAATAGAAATGGGGGGAGAAATTGACATAGTGAGTGTGGGTTAATTCGAGAAGAGAGAATGAAGGGTGCGTGTTTCTCAAGCGGTGTCCAGCGCTTATATCGAAATTATGCTTATATAGTTAGCCGAGGTTCAACCTCAAGCTCATGTCCGAAACCGTATTTCGGCGTGACAGCGTAAGGCTTTATTATTGAATTTAAATCCAAATGAGGTGAAAATTATAGATAAAGCATATTTTACACATTCTTTTAAGGCACAATCTAATGATAAACAAAAAACTATAGACAATACAGTTATACAATTTGAATTGAATAATGAACAAGAGCGAGCATTTCGTATTGTTGCAAATCATGCAGTAGAACAAAATGGAGATCAACTCAAAATGTATTTAGGAGGTATGGCAGGAACAGGAAAATCACAAGTTATAAAAGCATTGATTCATTTTTTCAACATGAATAATGAATCATATCGCTTTTTAGTTTTAGCGCCAACTGGTTCTGCTGCTGCTCAAGTTTTAGGATCAACATATCATTCAGTCCTTGGTATTACATGTTGGGGTGTTAGTAATAATATGCAAACAATTGCTAATGTAAGAGCAAGACTTGAACATGTTGATTATATATTCTTGGATGAAATATCTATGGTTGACTGTAAAAGTTTATACAACATATCAGCACAAATGTGTAAGGCTTTGGAAGAATCTAATTATGCTTTTGGTGGAATTAACATGATATGTGCAGGTGATTTTGCACAACTTCTACCTCTTGGTGCAGTATCATCTTTATATAGTCGCAATGTGACTTTTTCTCAAATGCATCATACAAATAGCATATTTGAATCAACAAAAAGCAAATGGGAAAAGTTTGACTTTGGCATGAATTTACAAACAGTTGTCATTTTGAGACAAAATATGAGGCAGATAAATCAATCAAAAGAAGATCAAGATTTTAGNAANGCTTTNAAAAATATGCGGTATNGTGATTGTACAAAAGATGATGTTGCTTTATTGAATTCAAGAATTGTAGGAAGAGGAATTAATAATCCAAAGCTGGCTAACTCTAACTTTCATGATGTTTCAATTATAATATCATATAATGCACATAGAGATAAAATAAATGAGCTAGGTATAGTGTTGACCCAGTCCTTGATCTTACCTCGGTCCTTGATCCACCCGAGTATACCTGACGTAAGTTTGCACAATGACCTTAATAAATTTGGGCCAGAGTAGATAGACATAAAGAGATGGTTTATACCAACTCTCAGCAAAATGCGTGGAGTTCCCATTTTTTGGCAATTGAGATATGGGTGATTTGGTGGATTTGTAGCCCATTTCAACTTTTGTACACGACTTCCAATATTATCAGTCAGGATTACACACAGATTGATTTTACAATCAAATATGTAGGACTTCTCTGCACATATTTCTCTTTCATACCTTAAGATTTGGTGCAGAGCTGGTAGAGATAATCATAATCTATGTGAGCGTGAGTTTGAAGCATGACAGCACGAAGCAAGAGGCGGGTGGTGCGCATCAATAAACATGCATAAATAATGCGTCCGCATCCTCGATACTTCATCTTCTGGATTCTCTCGCGCATTTATTGCTGGTTGCTCTTAATATGGTTGGTCGAGCTCTTTCGGAGGAAGCTAAAAAAAATCAAAAACAGAAATGCACGCAATGCTCAACTACAGAGGGCGCTTGAGGATGACGCTGCGAACCAGCTGAAGCCTGTTCATCTTCGCAGATCAAGAACTCAAATCGCGAGGTACCATGGCATCTCCAGGGACACATTGAAATGGCTTGCTGAAGGTGGCCGCTCAATGAGTGCCTTCAATGCTGAGAAGCAGAAGCTGAAAGCACCAGAGGAGCGCATTCTCGTAGACCACATTCTGCAGTCAGCTGACCAAGGCTTCCCTCTTTCTCACAAAAAGGTCGTCATGCACGCAAACTCCATCATCAGAAGCCGCCCTCAAGGCTATGCTTCTGAGAAGGATCTGATTGATCCCGAGTCAAATTGGGTCGACCGCTTCTTGATCCGACATAACGATGAGCTCCAAACTCACTGGAGCAAGGCTCTCGACACGCAATGGGCTCGAGCCCTAAATTCCACAGCTGTCGCACATTGGTTCAATGATATAGTGAAGCCACATGTTGCTGATCTAGGCATAGAACGGAGGGATACATATGCAATGGACGAATCAGGATTCACACCATCAGACGAGGGACGAGAGAGGGTGATCGGAAGACGAGGGACAAAAACTCAGCACAAGCAAGGTGGTGCTGACCACGAGAATGTGACAGCTCTGGTCACCATTTGTGCAGATGGAACAGTGTTGAAACCCTCTATCGTCTATAAGGGCAAAAACTTCATGACGAAGTAGACAGCCAACAACGTAGCAGGAGCATTGTAAGTGTCACTGCTTCAATTCAGTGAGTAAAAACTGACTTAAACAACAGAATTGCACACTCACTGAACAGCTGGATGGACGGAGAACTTGGGCTAGAATGGATCAAAGATTTTAACGCTCAAACGGAGGCCAAAGCGGAAGGACGTACTCATATTTTGCTCCTTGATGGGCATAGCTCACATCATACACCAGAGCTCCTTGCCTTCGCAAAGGACCATAATATCAAAATCCTTGGATATCCACCTCACTGCACGCATGCACTCCAGGGGCTCGATGTTGTTTGCTTTGCGAGAATGAAGGAGATCTGGAAGCAGGAAGTTCATGAATGAGAGGAGGAGAATAAGCGGAAAATAACTAAAGGAGACTTTACCGCAGTGTTCGGAAAGGCATTCTTGTGGGCTTTCAGAAAGGAGACAATTGAGGCAGCCTTTCGAGTTACAGGAATCCATCCGTTCGATGCCACGGTAATCAAGCCCTCACAAATGAGGCCCAGTGAGCCATCATCCATGAGGGGGACCTTCCCACTTATGCAGCCGAGTCCTGTGAAAGTGATCATCACCGCATTCCGTGCTCAGCCTGTGACTGCATTTGATATTAATTCGGAGACTCACCAAACTCCGAGCACCATCATCAGCTCGAGCTTAACACTAAACGGCCTTTGTTGCATCACACCTGTGACTTTATCTCGACGAAGGGTCAGGGATTCAAATACGAATCTAGCGCCATGTACCAACACACCTTCAAAACGTATCCATCTAATGACAGCTGGACTTGTGAGCACGTCATCCAGATCCCTTCTGCTCTCCAAATGGCATATTACCGCACGCAATACCATTCCGATTCCTATTCTAGAGCCTCTCCTCACCCTCAATGAGCCAAACTGATCTTTGCTGCAGCCTAAAAACCACGCATCATCACGCGAGACAACTGAATAGCTACAGGCTCGAATTGACCAGCTTACCGCAGAGCTTATGTTAGCCAAGCAGCATATTGAGGCAAGGGACGATACGATCATGGCAAATCATGCACAGATAGTCTTGCAAAATGTCTACTTGGACAAGCAAAACCAGGCTCTGTACGCGAAGGAGAATAAAAAAGAAAGCGGTCATACCAAGTTATTCATCGATGAAAAGGGTCGCTGGTTGAATGAAGGTGAATTGATTACAGCCTTAGAGCGTGACAAAGAGAGGAGGAACAGGAAGCAGGCTGCAAAGGAGCAGAGAGGTGTGAAGCGTGCCCAAAAGCGAGCCTTGAAAGCAGAGATGGAAGCTACATGGAACACTGCAAAGGACACACATACTGCGGCAGTCAAGGAATGGAAGAAAGCGTGTGAGGAGCTCACCAGGCAGAAGGTTCTGAAGAAGAATCACCCGAAGGCACCTGTCAGGCCCCAAAAAGCTGATATCACTGCAGCAATCCAGGTGGAGCATGAAGAGGAACAGTCAGATGAGTTGTCTAGTTCATCCTTTGAGTCGGACGGTGAGTGAGCGGGCAGTATCGCTGCTGGTCGACTGGAGGAACGCGACCTTAATGAGCATGTCACGGCACGTGATGTGATAGTCACACATGGTGCAAGGACTGGGGTTGCGTGACATTTGGCCTCTCACCGTGACTTATAGGGCAGCACACTCAAAACTCATTGGCAGGTTTAAATAATTCGAGTATATCATCTTTTAATACTTTACTGTACATCTATCAACTTAGACTAAAAAAAAAATGATGAGTTGCGAGTGAGGATGAGGGGGGGTCAAAGTTGCGGATCAAGGACTGGGTCAACACTGTACTGAGCAATTTGCAAGAGAGTCAAATCAACAAATCTCAATATTTTATTCAATTGATAAATGGGCTTCTCTAAATAATGATGATAAGAAAGTACAGCATAAGAAAAAGGTTTCTGATCCACTTCATAGTAAAAATGAAATTTTTGAAGATTTGCAAGAAAGAATCTGGAATTTGCAACATGCTTGCAGTGAAAATCATCCTGGAATATTGAAGTTGTGTATGGGATTGCCAGTGATAATTAAACGTAATGAAGCAACTGAATGTTGTGTAACAAATGGAGCTGAAGGAATAATAGTTGGTTAGAAAGAAGATAAAATAAATGATGAACATGCATACTTGAATACAGTATTTATAAAGTTAATAAATCCACCATCTGCAATACAACTTGAGGGCTTACCATTGAATGTAATTCCTCTTTCAAGTCAAACCCTTGATGTTAAATGTGAATTACCCAATGGTAAAACAATTAATATCAAATGAACTCAAGTTCTCTTAGTGCCAAACTTTGCAATGACAGATTTTACATCACAAGGAAGAACAAGAGCACATAATGTTATTGATCCACAAAATTGTTTCTCACATCAATCATTTTATACATGTCTATCACGTGGATCAACTTTGCAAGGAACAATACTCATACAAGGGTTTGATGCTAAAAAAATCACAGGAGGTTTAAAAGCTGGTGACTTGCGGCAAGAATTTAGAGAGTTGGAGATACTAGATGAGATTACAACTATGAGATATGAAGAAAAGCTACCATATGATGTTCAAGGTCAAACAAGACATCAGTTTATTACTGCATATCGTCAATGGAAAGGCAATGATTATGTACCACAACATCTTCATCATTCATTGAAATGGACTAAGTCAAGCCCATTTATTTCAAATGTTGAAGAGTCTAAAAATGTGGACTTGCAATGGAAGGTGGTATTTAAGTCAAAGAAAACTTTATCAATAGCATCTACATTATCTAATGATAATGATCAAAATGAGTCAAATAATGCAAGTAAGAGCTTGACATATACATATGTACCTGCACAAGGTTCCACACATCTTGAACAATTGAGCGTTGATAAAGGAAAAATATCAAAGAAAAGACAGATGACTGATACCATAACACAATCTAAAAAAATCAAATTAGATGATGAAGTTTTAGACAAGCATGAATTAGACAATGAGATTTTAAGAAAGCGCAAATTTGAAGAAGAATCTGATGATTCAAATAAGAAAAAAAAGTAAAATTCAAGTTTCTCAACCAACAGGTTTAGTTGGATTCAAGTGGAATGCTACAACATGGAGCCGTGCATATGATAGTTTGTTTACAATATATATGCATATATATAATGAAAATAAAGATACATGGAAGCATAAAGTCAGGCGATGATACACTCGTGATGCCCCTAGGGGAGAAACAACACCCCACAAGACACCACAGGTGATGTGCAAGAGGATGAGTCAAGTAGACGTCTGCTGCGAAGATACAGGTGTGTGAGTAGATGGGTACGAAGGATGAATGAGAGCGTGCGATNAANNGCGATATCNGNGCGATGTTCCGACGANGNTGNAAAGTCNGTGCGATATTNNGGTCAAAGGTCCNAGANGTTATAGANCNGGAGGATGGATAGGATATAGAGATGAANNNNGGTGTTTAGAGNTAGAGGAGCAATGTCGAAGGTCGCAGCAAAGTCAAAGGTCACAGTAAGTCGCAGCAAAAAGCAAAGTCAAAGTCGCAAGGTTGCAGGTCGCAGTTGCAGTTCGCACAGGTGAAATGAGGTCTGAAGTCCGTAGACTGATCTGATATTTTGCAGAGACATATCGTAGCTTATATACTGAGTGGGGAGCGGAGAAGGGAGAGTGAAAGATATAGCAAACATCGTACGATGAAGGTAGAAAATGAGCGAACAAGGGTGACGTCAGAGCAGGAAGAATAGAAAGAAAAACAGGAACAGGAAGATTCAGCGACCGGTAATTTGGCAAACCCGATAGGCGCCCTGCGAAGTCTTCTGGAAATAACATGCGATAAAACGACGGAACGGAGGAGCGTGTGCTCCGAGCGATATCGGATCAGAATGGGATGCGGGCGATGTCGCAGATGGTCAGCCGCTGATACCAAAAACCGTCGAGCCAAATGGATGAGCTTGAGTGCTGCTCGGCATTGTCGATTGTGGAAGTCCGACACATGGAGAAGGTCCGGAGCATCGACGAGGAATGGTCTCATGATCAGAGGTCGAAGCAGGCAAGCTGAGAAGAGATCGCAAAAGATCGCAAAAAGNTCNGCAACANNTCNNAAGATATCGCAAAAAGGNNGNNNATGAGGGAGTCTTGGGATCTGAANCAAAGGGACAAAAATAGTAGTCTCNAAGGTTAGGGAGCAGGGGTGCTCATCATCTCCTCCCAACTGAACTACTGACTGTCCTCAGTCAGGCGATCGAAGCNNGGNNATCTTGAGTTGCCTAATNGGGTAATGCAAAATTGGCNATCTCCGATATTTGTCTGGGCNAGGCTCNCCTCATGGTCGCCTCATGTNGCNCTTCTCAAGGCTTCAGGGTCTNNGGTGGTNGACTTCCTCATNNCATCCATCCCTTCCTCTTCTACNATCATCACTCCAANATGCCTGCTCANCCTATNATCATNGCAAAGCTCAANGACACCCTCCNNGACCTCATGAAGTNNCTCCCTGAGGCTCCTGGGGANCNTGAAGATTATGTTGTCTGGGGTAAGANGTTTGTGGGGATCCTGGTGCNTCGCAAANGTTCTGAGGAGTNGACGACCACGCTGACATTCTTACAGAATNNTTTAGAGACCCTGGACGGGTATATCGNGGACACGNAGGTCGATGCTTGGGTGAAGGACGTGTCTGTCNNNCTTGAGCCTATCNCCACNNGAGACTGGCTTGAGTGGGGCNTACGCGTTCTTCNGCAACTGTCNGAGTTCGTGAAGCNAGAAAAGGCAGAGCAGGTCGNNGCAGAGAAGGTGCGCGAANAGGAGGCGCAGATCGCNGCGGTGAAGGCGAAGGAATCNGAGCGAGCNGAANGTCGCAAGGTGCGCGAGGCNGAGAAATGGGAGCTGTTCATGGCCNCNAAGATTTCNGNNGAGGAGGTGGAGCNGAACTCNGAGGATGAGCCCATGTCAGTNGACATCTTGAGCNTTGGNGATGCGNATGTGGACACGGAGATGANGGCTCTGACCTCAGAGACNGGGGGCNATGTTAGTGCGGTGAGTGACNCGGGGAAAGGCAAAGGTCGCCTTAAAAAGNGGAAGCCTGCTGAGGTCNCAGGGAGCNAATNGGTGGTCACGGCNAAGNNGCNCAAGCGNGCGGTCNTGACTCAATGNGAANCTAAAGTGATCCCTGAAGGGGCCGTTCCTGTGAGTACGCGCAATCNTATGTNTCNCTGTGCTGATTCCATGCATGCCGCAGGTCAACNAGATGTGCTACCNGTGCNNGACNNAATTCAGCGCCCCNCTACGNGTGCTATCAGATCCCCGGCANNGANAAGTGCACGAAGTGNGCGCAGGACAANAAGCGATGCTCCTTGTCCACNGAGGTCACTCGCAGCTCCATTCCGNTCATCAAGATCGAGCTCNCCGAAAAGAAGGCCGCCAGCTCNTCAGGTAANTGGTCACCCCNNTTTNGCACTTTATCGCNCTGATCGTATCGCATAGCTCCTCATCNCAAACCGGTCGCNCGATCATCGGGATCGAGTACCGNGACCACCGCGCACTTCCTCAAGAAGTTGGTGGCNGAANGNGAGAAACTCGCGAGCGAAGTCNNGATTAGTGTAGAGTCNGGAATGTCNCTGCCCNGCTTGATTAACNCNGAGGATATGATNANCTGGCGGCTGGAGAGTAANGCGNGGNAGCTGGCCNTNNTTCTGGGNNAACNCGAGTCNNACAAGCNNGAGCTCGAGAAGGTGAGGCANNAAATTCGNNCTGCGAAGAGGGAATTGGGAATGAAGGANGACCAGTAGGTGGTCGTGGTTTGACTTTTGATGCTGGAAGATNGCGCGGTGCCTGCCTCCTCTTTACCNTNTACTCCTAGAACTGCNCCGCNATGTTTGCTTTTTTGCGATTTCTGAAATGCGATTTTGNGATGGTTTTGAAGTCTGCAAAGACATAGCTAGCAAGGAAGAAAGAAAAAAGAAAATCAAAAAGTAAAAGAACANAATAATAAAATAGAAAAANAGGGAAAGGCTCAGTAGATCATCATGGCCATAAAACCCTAGGAGGCTTGCNCAAATCCGATCNGATCNTTAATGCGACTTAGGAACNGCAGAATGTGCAGAGGGTGGTGAAGTATTAGTGATGCAAAAGGAATCAGTGAAGCNGTTGCGAAGTCTTGCGAAGATTATCGGAAAAGNTAGCGGTGAAATGGANTGAGAANATGAGAATATCGCGGGTATCGGTCCTCCTNCCAACTGAAATATCNACTGTCCTCAGTCGCTNGTATATGGTGGAGAAGGTTTTATCAGGCCTAGTCGANATCTTNATNCTGCNANNTCGNGAGGTCNTCGTCCAGNGCCTCNNGATCAGCAGTNGGTGAGGCTTNGAGTTCTTGAAGANGTTGCNCAGAAATATCGAGTAGNTNGTCGAGGTCNGGAAGGGGGATNNATTGGNGAGNGAAGTAGGNGATGANNCNNAAGGCNGTGATNGNGNNATNGTAAANAGAGCCATTGAGTTCGNAGAGGATATAAGCACCACCNCNNTTTCTAGANANNANGANGAGNGGACCNGTATAGCGAGGTCGCATCTTGCNGTTGANGGANTTCTCGATCNCACTATATCGCATAAGGATGAGTGAGCNNGGTTGAAAGTNGAAGTCGTGNATGGTGGNGATGTGGTCACNTTCGAACTTGATCACAGCTTGGATGNGAGCTTCNTAAACCTTGGAATGAAGGGAGGTGAGGTNNGACTTGCNTTTCTGGAGGGTGATNGCGNNGCGGGCAATAAGNTCNGTGGANNAAAGGAAGGAAGATGNGGGAGGNAGAAGGTATGTTGCTTNNGCGATNTCGAGAGGAACNANGGGATGNNTACCAGTTGCNGCNAAGTATGGTGAACAGCCCATNCNGNGANNNACNGTGATGNNATCNGCCCAGAANATAGAATAAGTCACCCAGTTCCACTTGGATTGGTCACCATTAATGGCCTTGAAGAGGGCTTGGTGAACATCAAAGTGCGATCATTCTGTGATATCATTTGCATGGGAGTTGTAGCCAGAGATGTGGATATGTTGAACGTAGTATTTCTTCGCAAGGTAGGTGAGAGCTTTGATGAATGCAGAGCCATTGTCAGAGATGATCTCACAGAGAGCACCCCATCAGCACAGGATGTCCTTGAATATCCAATCAGCGAGTGCAGCACTTGATTCTCATCGAAGCATGTGAAATTTGGGATAATGCGAGATTGAACAGTGGCCTTAGACGAGGTATTTGAAGCCACCAGCCTTGGGCATATGCATGGTGTTCATGTACATCTTTACGAAGAGAGACACAGGGGTCGTAATGGTCAGAGGAATAAGGATATTGGATGTTTGTCAAAGTTGGCAGATGTAGCAAGTGCGAACAAACTAGGCGATATCTTGTCACATCATGGGCCACCAGAAGTGAAGTGCAATGAGTGCCGTAGTCACGTAAACACCCTTGTGTGCGACTTCATCATGTAAAGATGTGAAAATTGCAATACGATGGTCGAGGAAGGCAATGAGCTTGTGGTAAGCATGAGAATCCTTGTGCCAGAGTTTGTCAGATGTGATGAAGAATTTGGTGCAATAGTGGAGGAAGGTGGTGTATCTGGCATAAGAAAGTGTTGAAGGGCATTTCATGGATCAGTGTCAGTCGTGAACGTGTTCTAGGCGACGATCTGCAGCGTGGTCATTGTCAGAGCAGGGAACATTACTGTAGGAGATGACAGGCATGAGAGGTATATCCTGAGTATCGGCATTGATTGCGATGTCATTTGTGTAGGTAGGATGAATGGTGGTGGAAGAGGAAGTGAAAGGCGAATTGATAAGGTGCAGGAACCCATAGACATTGTTGATCTAGTCTTCGAAGTGATTGAAAGGCTCAGCGATATTGCCAGGCTGAGGAGGACAGTGCGATAATCCATCTAGGGTGTGAAGGATACTGGAAATGTGGATGAGAGTGAAATGGAAGGTGAGAATGGAGAGGATCCAGCGATTGATGCTGGCACTGGGTTCGAGATCAGGATTAGTGAGCATGCCCTTAATATAGCATGCATCGACTTTGATAATGAGGTTGCAAATGCTGATGAGATAGAGCTTGAGATCACAGAGCACGAAAAAGGCCATAGAGTTCGAGCTTGGGCTGAGAAAATTGAGCTTCGTGGTCATTGAGAGTGATAGAGCTGAAACGAGCATAGTAATAGATTTTGGAATTATTGGGATCACATTGGCAGAGGTGAAAGCTGACCGTGATGTGTGAAGTATCGACAGCAAAAATGATAGGGGCCTCAGAGGAATAGTCGATCAGACGGAGTGTGGAGGAGGCCAATAGTGCAGTTTTGAGGTTTTCTTGAGCAGCAATCTAGTCGGGTCCAAAGTGGAAAGGTTCTTCTTTGCACGTAAGCTTGGTGAGTGCATGAGCATGATGGGTGAAGTTGCAAATAAAAATGTGAACAACGCCAATGGTTTCGAGAAATGCGCGAACATCAGACAAGTCACGACAAGGGCCCCAGTTGATGATCTTCTCGATGTGAGGCTCTTCAGGTAGGCGACCATTGGGAGCACAGCGATGTCTGACCACTGTAATTTCGGGTGAACAGAGAATCACTTTATGACTGGAACAGGTTCCACCAGAATACTTCATGCACTGGATGATGCGATTGAGACTTTGGAGAGACTTTGGAAGTGTTTCCAGATGAAGCGACAAATGCGAGGATTATCGGGATGAGTTTCAGGCGATCCATCAGGGAGTAGATATTGAGATGCAGGGCCGTGAACTGGTACATCGTCGATGTAAGGGATAGTTATATCGGGGATTTTGGGTTGCAGGATGAAGGTGACATCATCATGGAAGATAGGGACTGAATTTGTCCAGCCCATAGGGAGAGTGACAAGGTGAAGTGCACTATAGGGGGTTTGAAATGTTGTATAATCATGTGAGGACTCGGCGAGAGTTCACTCATCATATCTAATGTAAAGATCGAGCATGCCACCATAGGCACAACTAGCAAATTGTTCAGCAATCTGATCAGTGTAAGGTGGGATGCCAAAATGTTGGATGGTGACTGCATTGAGTGGTTCGAGGCTGTGGATGAGGTGAAGACTAGAGCTATTCTTTTTGACAATGGTAAACCATCGAGAGTGATAAGAGGAGTTCAAAGGTTCATAAACCCCGGCTGCGATCTTGGTGTGGATAACATCGCAGACTTTGTCATAGATCCCAAGAGGAATTGGCATGTTGTGAAGGACCCAGGGCTTGTGAGCGATCACAGGCATATTGACAAGAGGAAAGAAATCTTCATGAAAGTGGCCACACTCGATATCATTCCACGTGAATCCTTCGTTCTGCACACACATGAAGTGATGCATGAGATCGCGTTCAGCAGGCCAGAGGAAATTGCCAGGGTGGATGTTGTCGATGATGTCGCAATGTTCTGAAGTGTAGTGATCAAAGGGATGAAATGATGGGGGGGTGGGACTGAGATAAGGCATGTCTGCCAGTGGATCGCTAGAGATATTGCAAATGATGTAAAACTTATCAAGAAGTTCAGTTAGGATCGGGCGTACTTTTTGAGCGACAGGCTTGTACTTGCACTTGGCAGTGAAGATGGAGACCAAATCATTGTGAAGAGTTGATAAAAAGGGACTGAATGGGAACTTGAGAGGTGGGATTCGGAGTGAATGCAGATAGGAGAGAAGAGTCGAAGGCAGAAGGGTCAGATTGGGAAAATATTGCAGGGTTGCAGGCAGAAAGATAAAAGAATCAGATATTAAAATGTGGAGAGGTGAAAGGGTCAAGAGGGCAAAAAGCTTCAAATCGCAGATGCAATCAGGTATCCATGGCTATGATGAGCATGAGTTCTCCTTGATCATCGATCAAATCCTCGATCTGCGAAAAACCTTTCTGTTGCTTTCAATGAAGCATGGTGGTCCTCTCGCCAGTGTCGGCATGGTCGCATTGCATCCAGTATTCAGATCATGGATGGTGATGGTCTGATTCTCATTGGTGAAGTTCTTGATGATGCTTTCTGTGAGGACGTCAAAGGGGCAGCCCAAGAGGATGTCATAACCTGGTTCATGAATAACATGGACTTGAAGATAGAGCATGATATCACCAATAAGGAATGGAACATTTCTTGTGAGACTGAGAGACTTGTCGATTTCGCCATTCGCAGATTGCATGTTGAGCACGATATCAGGATCATATATGAGGGCCAGTTCATTGCAGACTTCTTTGGACATTGCGATAATCTGTGACCTGGGATTGACAATGGATTCGACTCGTTGTTGATGATCGATGAGTGGTAGGATAGAGTGAAGTGCAGATGATTCTTTTGCAATAATGAGGGGTTCAGGTTCTTCATCCAGTGCAAGCAAATTGAAGTAGGCTTCATATGGGTCCAGGATTATGAGTGATCCTTCGGGAGGTACGAGTAGCTAATGGAGGATTTGCGCAAATGAAGTGGTGGCGATATCAGGTGAAGTATGTTCAATGTCGCAGGGTGGGTCCAGATCATCAAGGGCAAAGGGAAGGGCATTGTCTTGCATTAAAATCTTGGCTTGACCACCATCGTGCTGAGGTATGTGTCAGCCAGCAGTTGTTTCACGAATCTAGGCATGAACTTCTGGAGAGAGTGATAGAAGCTCATGCTGGGTGACCATGATCGGAGATAACATAGCCCTGTTATAAACATCCTTCACGACTGCCTCATCATGGATCAGCACCATCATGCAATATGCAGATTCTTGCTTCTTGATCGCAGGTGGTTGCGGAACCTCATTGGTGACTTTATCGATAGGTGGGATATAGGTCACATCATGGACTGCAGTGTACAAATGAATGGGAGGATCCACATGTCATGCGGGTTCAGCAGGGGCTGGTTTTGGACGTGGAGGAACCTAAATATATGGAACTGGGCACAAGACCTTTGGAGCAGTAGGGCGCGGTACTTTGGGAGGGTTATCACTGGGTTCTTCATCACTGTCGGCTTCAGGGCATTGCACGATCGTAGTCCTAGATTATCGCTGATTGCGAAGTTGGAATAGTTTGCATTCAAGGCTAGCGATGTGATCATCTGTTGTCAGATGATAGGCAGAGAGATGTGCAATCATGGTGATCGCAGGGGCTGGAGGATCAGCAGGGTCAGGTGCAGAATGATTGTAGTAAATGTTGGGTAATACATTGAGAAGCAGCTGTCCTCGCGCAATCTGTCCTGGATTGCGACGATGCCATTCGTCGATGTGCTCCTTCAACCAAAGGCCAGGAATGCTTCGCAAGATGAACGCTCCAGATGATATGATAACCTTGCCTTTGAGATTGCACCTGCACTTGCCCTGGCGAATATAGTCTTTGACTTCAGGGCATTCTCGCATATAATATCTAGCATTACCACAGAAGGTGCAGCAACCAGCGGTTTCAGGGTTTGGCAGAGGATGAGGGGGTGTGACAGCTTGTTGACCACTAAGGGCCTTAACGAAGGTCTCAGTGATGTGTTCGAACATAGTTGTGAGGTCTTTTGTTTTGACTTTCGTCACTGAGGTGATAAGTGTGATCGACGGCAAAGAAGTGATGTCAGTGGGCTGTACAGCCAAAGTGGTGCCATGGAGAACAAATCGCGCTACATCGTGCACTTCCTGAATATCATACAGATCATCGGGGAAATAGTTTGGAGACTTCAGCTGGAGGTGCTGTGAAACTCAGGCCCATAGTTCAGGGTGGAAGCCTCGAGCGAACGCACGACTTTGTTTGGAAACAGAGAGGCATTTCTTAGCGATCAAGAAGGTGGTGATGTTGAGGAACTGGTGATGATATTTGCCAAGATTGCCAATAGAGAGGATCCCAATCCTAGAGCGTTCACCGACAAGCTTGTCCATATCTGTGATCGACCACTTCCTATCTTCTTCAGCTCTAGGATATAACTTATAGATCGCTGACTTGAAGTCTTCATAGGTCTTTGCAGTGTCCGTGTATTCAGCCAGTGACTGTCAGAGTTTACAAGTGTTGACATCGAGAAATCTGCATGCATGGGTCTTCTTTTCTTCTTCATTGGTAACTTCTGAGCGAGTGAAGTGAAATTTGAGGTCAATAAAGTAGTAATGAAGTTTGTGAGGTTGTTTGGTGTTAAAGGTGGGTGTAGTGCGATCACCGTGTGTGGGCATTGAAGGAGCCATAGTTGATCGGATAATGACTTGTGTTGTAAGAGATGGTTGTTGCGATCTGAAATCACTAGGGAGAGGAGTGTAATGGAGTCAAGGTGATAAATCGAGCGAAGACTGATCAGAATCCAGTGGTGACATCAGAGGTGGTGAAACAAGTGGAGTCACATAGTAAGAGGTATCGATAGGTTGCAAAGGTGGTGATGGTGATGGCAATAACAGATGATAGTGATGGGAGAGGTGTTCTGATACGATATCATCATCTGAGAAGAGCAAAGTGTCAGTGAGATTCTGAGGGTTTTAGAAAACAGCAATAAATTCTTGTTGAAGATCGCGAGCAGCAGTAGGTCAAGATAGATGGTGTCGGCCTTCAGCAGCAATCTTGAAAACTCACCCCTCACGGTGGGCTCTAAAATGATACACTCGTGATGTTCTTAGGGGAGAAACAACACTCCAAAAGACACCATAGATGATGTGCAAGAGGATGAGTCAAGTAGATGTCTGCTGTGAAGATACAGGTGTGTGAGTAGATGGGTACAAAAGATGAATGAGAGCATGCAATCAAGTGCGATGTTGAAGCGATGTTCCGATGAAGGTGCAAAGCCAGTGCAATATTTGGGTCAAAGGTCTGAGAGGTTATAGAGCGGGAGGATGGATAGGATATAGAGATGAAGCACAGTGTTTAGAGGTAGATGATCAATGTTGAAGGTCGCAGTAAGTCACAGCAAAGTCAAAGCAAAGTCACAAGTCAAAGTCACAAGGTCACAGGTCACAGTCACAGTTCGCATAGGTGAAATGAGGTCTGAAGTCCGGAGACTGATCTGATATTTTGCAGAGATATATTGTAGCTTATATACTGAGCGGGGAGTGGAGAAGGGAGACTGAAAGATATAGCGAACATCGTACGATGAAGGTAGAAAATGAGCAAACAAGGGTGAAGTCAGAGCAGAAAGAATAGAATGAAAAATAGGAACAGGAAGATTCAGCGACCAGTAGTCTGGCATCGGTTCAAAGAGAAGCAAAAGCATGTGAGATCAAAAGGTAAAAGGTAATCTGGTGAACCCAATAGGCACCCTGTGAAGTCTCCTAGAAATAACATGCGATAAAATGATAGAATGGAGGAGCACATGCTCCGCGTGATATTAGATTGAAATGGAATGCAGACGATGTCACAGATGGTCAGCCGATGATACCAACAGCCATCAAGCCAAGCAGATGAGCTTGAGTGCAGCTCAGCATCATCGATTGTAGAAGTCTGACATGTGGAGAAGGTCTGAAGCATTGATGAAGAATGGTCTCATGATTGGAGTTTGAAGCAGCCAAGCTGAGAAGAGATCACAAAAGGTCAGAAGAGATTGTGAGATATCGCAAAAGGATGGATGATAGAGTCTTGAGATCTAAAACAAAGGGACAAAAATAGTGGTCTCCCAGGTTAGAGA
This sequence comes from Bondarzewia mesenterica, assembly GCA_004802705.1. Classification (NCBI taxonomy): domain Eukaryota; kingdom Fungi; phylum Basidiomycota; class Agaricomycetes; order Russulales; family Bondarzewiaceae; genus Bondarzewia; species Bondarzewia mesenterica. The sequence goes on along the minus strand of SGPL01000404.1, from coordinate 9,608 downwards.
GCAGAGGTGCTTATCACCGCATGTCCAGTTCCTAGCTTGGATAATGGTTCATAGGTAACAAAGTCATGACAGTCAGCAAAGTAATGGTATGTGGCTTCAGAGTCATTATAAGTTTTATAGCTGCTGGCTGTGATCTATACAAGTTCACCTATAAGGAAAGCAATGTTTGGACCAAGAGTGAGATTTGCTCCATAGTCTGCATGCCCTTCCCATCCACTTCTACTGCTATTGCAATCATGGCATCACCTCTACCATTTGAGTCATTGATGCTTTGCCTAGCCATTATCTGTCAAATATTTCTCAGTGATATGGCCTAACTTTCTGCAATGGCTATACTGAGGATTCTGAGTAGCTACGAGGGCAGCCCAGTGGAGATAAAAGGTGCCAAGTTATGTGAGAGGTTCACATGGCATACTGCTGCTGTGCAGATGCAAAGCTCTTGGGAGGATAAAACTGACTCAGCCACCATTGAGTTCCTACAGGTGAGTAGGGTCATAACAATAGTACTGAGGGCACTATCGATCAGGAAGGTCATCAAGACCATCTGACAGAATTCTCCCTCAATTATCCTAGCTCTCACACAGTTTGCTGTGTGCTATAGGAGTTGCATTATTTTAAAATGCTCAGCTATTGATATTCCATCCTCATATTACATCATTGTCAACCTCAGCTGCATATCTTGAACAACAACTAGATTCTGAAGCTCAAATCAGTTGCAAAGTGAGGTCTAGGCATCAGCAGCTATGTCAGCGACAGTAATTCTGGTGCCCATAATGTTCGCGATATTGAGTATAAGGTGCACATATGCTATAGTGTCCTATTCTCGCCACTCATTATCAGTGATAGTGTAGGTGATCATGCTAGATGGAGCAATCACTAATGTTGAGATAAAAAAGAATATGGAGATGACCATTAGTGCGTGTACATATAGTGATGCCTGTGTCAGAAGTACCAGAGATGGTAGTATGGAGATCAACTCAAGGCCTTAAACTTAACAAACCAAATAGATTCGGACACTCTAATCAGCCTAATTCACTTTTATGAGCCTCTCTGCCTCAGAGAGGATATATACCTCAAAGGATGATGAGTTACTCAAAGACATTTGGTTATTGTGAGAGCTGATGAAAATTTCTTTTTGTATTCATAAGCAAGTCAGAGCTCAGTATTTGCACTTGGACTTGTAGAATGATATACTGAAAGATATAATATGCTCATCGAATTCAATAGTGTTTTGCAGGGCCTATAACCTATTGTAAAGCAAGAGCTAGTGAGAGAATGAGCAAGAGAAGAAATGCTCAGTCGTTCATCCAAGAAGAAGGTAAATGAATATATTGGGCTATACCTAGTGAGGGAATGAGTGGGAGAAGAAATGCTATGAGTATGGATCAGTATGAGTAGGTTACAGTAGAATAGTAAGTAGGCTCACCTCAGTCATCCATCTAAAGAGAATGTAAATGATTGAGATGTGTCACCCTCATGAGGAGGATTAAAAGCTACTGAGTCAGGCACATAGAATGAAAATAAAGTATGAAGCATAAGTTAGTGGTTATTTAATGACTAATATGAGAGAGGCAATCTCTGATCTTAACAGAAGAAAAGGAGAGACTGAGCTTGCAGAAAAGGAGGACACTGACAAGAGAAAAAATGCTAGCTTTAGATGAAGGGAGCTGACAGTGAGGAGGAACCTAAGATGTATGTTGCATGGCTATAGACCTTATTCTATAGTTGTGCTCGTACCTTACACATCTATAGAATTTTGACCTTTCATCTTTTACCTTGAGTTTAGTGCTGACCTCTGATCAGTAAACTACAATACTGTGGTCAAAACTGTCCTTAACACATGCAAGATTTATTATGCAATCAGCTACAGATGAGATAGAGGTATTCAAGTCCTAAAACCTCTCAATTGAGTAAGTATCTATTAATTAGCATGGTGAAGCAAGTCACTTATATTTATTTAGGACTTCTGACTCATGCAAAAACACTTTCTTATTTAACTATGATAGATACTGGTTTACTGACAAATATGACACTAAAGCCCATAATGAAGTCATTCAAGGGACCTGTAAATAGGATGCATACATACAATAGGCAAGAGTCCGAGCACCAAAAAACTATGTACAATATTTCTTATTAGGTGACATGCCTCATTGAGATCAGTGTGAACAAGTCTTTCATTTCTTTCATGAAGGACATATCACTAGCATAAATAACAATAATTAACAGCCTAATTATGTTGATTATCATTGAGAAAATAGAGATCAAGAGCATAATCTGCTAAGTTAAAAGTGCATTCCACTAGAGTTTTACAGGGATGTGGCTCTTGGTATTATTTAAATTGGCAATCTTTTGCTCTACAGTCAAAATGAGTGAACTGTTGATACACTCCATCACACCTTAAGCATGTAGCTCTACTATTTTATAACTCTATATCATCCCTCATAGCCATTGGCATCTCTCTTAAAAATGCTGCACTAGAGTATATGACAGAACTATATTTCTCAATTCAGCAATGGTGCAATTATCTATATGTATAACAATAATTATCAACTCTATGTCTCAGTGCTTGTGAAATATAGCTTGATCCACTTAACATTGCACAAAACCCATTGAATCTATGAAGATGGAGGTGAGTTTTTAGTACCACTACTGACCTGACTGTTTCAATCTGTATAGCATTCACTTTAAGTGCAAAGCCTTTTTAGCACTGCTAGCAAGAGCATATCCTAGAGGATGCTGCATATAAATAACTTCTGCAGAGGTCAGGTCACCATTTAGATAAGCTCCTTTAATGTTAACTTAATGCAGCTCCATATTGCTGTGATTGGCAATAGCTAGGACCATGCAAACAGATGTGAGTTTGGTGACTAGTGCATAGGTATTGAAATAGTCAACACTTAGAATCTGACTGAAGCCTTGCATTGTCGCAGTTACAAAGATTTTTCAATCTAGGTATATATCAGATTTTTTTTACTTTTTCAGAATATATCTATCATTCAATGTGAGGGATATTCTGTAGATACTTATAAAGCAATATTGCAGTGCTTCCTTAGTAAGGGATGAACAAAGGGTTTTGAAAGAAATTTCCTATATTAATCTGAGCAGAACTGAATTTACAGTTCAGGAGGATGAGTAGCAGGCTAGTAGTCACGCAAGAAAATCATTATATTCAGGTGTTGCAATATAAACAACACTATGACTGAATATGTATAAAGCTTCAAAAGATGTTGTAGGAACCTTAGGATATATGACCTAGCTGATTTCTACAAAGACTTTGACTTTACTTAAGAACATTTTGAATTTCTTCACTAAAAATAAATCTAAGTAAAATTTGAATTCTCAGATTGAATTAAATTAGCTTGGGCTGCCCTTTCAAAAGCCCTCCTTATATACCTTTTCCCTATCTGATTAGTAAGCAGATCACCCTAATTTTCAAATGATTGCTAATCATCCTGAATTTTTCAGCTTATGCCATCATTTTCTTTCAACTTTTTTTATTCTTCTATTTTCCTATTTTTGCTATTTCCAGAATGTTCTTCTGCTTTCTTGAATGATCCTGCTCATCAAAATTCCTCCAATTTCTTCTAAAATGTTCTTCCCTATTACTTGTATTTTTTTGAGTAATTATTGCCCATTATTTCTTCCAGAACATTCTACTTCTTTCTTCAACTTTCTAGTTATATCCTTCCTAACTCATTTTTCCAAAACATTCTTTAATGTTCTTCAGCTTTTCAGTAATCTCTGATTTTAGGTAAAGTCTGTACATAATAAGAGAATGTTGAGTTTTTGCTTAAGGATAGTGATGGTGATGTTTTTGAGGCTAAAATTTGAGTTTATGAATAAAAAGAGAGGGAGAGAGTGTCTTCTAAAAACTTAGTTTTTTAAATAAGAGTCCGTTTTAAATTTAAATAAATCCAAATAAAATCTAAAAATTAGATAATGAATCTCTTCTTAATTTTGGAACAAAAATGAATGAAAAAGTTAAGGAATGTAATCAGAATTTGAAAAACATGATAGTAAAGATGGTAAAAATTACATTTTAGATGGGAATCTAAAGCTGGCTAGCCCATTCTCATATCCTCTATCTCCACTGTCTATCCCTTTCCTGCTTCAGAATATCCTCTAGCAAAACAATGATGTGTGAGTGGGTATTACATCCTGTGAACTCAATAATCATTGAATATTGTTGAATTTATGAAATGATCGTCCAATAGCTGAGTACAATCAACAGACTTGTCTCTCCTCTACTCATCACCTCAAACTCTACCCAAGACCTTTGGTATCTGATAACCTATAAAACTGTCCCATGCAGCTGGGTTTCTGCATCTGCACCAAATGGTTGAGCTTTAACTTGAATGCTGACTTCAATTAGTCATTGAGGTTCATCAAGGAGCTGCTAATGACCCTCTATTTCTAAGATTGCATTTATTGATATAAAGGGATTAGAGATATCAGCAACAGATAGTGGTAGAATAAGAATAGGTATAAAAACAAATGAGAAAGTGGTTGTGATGAGATCATTTTAAATTCTGGGCTCAAAAATAGAAGATATAGAGGATGTGATCAGGATTTAAATTGTAAAAAAAAAAACTGCATAATTAAAATAATAGATGTTTAAAGGATTGTATGTGTGAATGATAGAAGTGTATTTGAGAAATTTGTTAGGCTTCATTTTCTTTGTTGTGCTTATCAACTTAGCCAAGTTATGGCATTTGCTTCTTTTTACCCATGTTCTCATCCAAACCTATTTTTGGGCATGACAACGTGATTAGGTGGGCCTTGTATTAGGCAATATTGTTAAACATGTCCTTTTTAACCTTGAAAATCCACTTAAATTTGATGATGTTTGTACTAACAGGCATAGTTGTTAATTCTTACATTTCAGCTGCTTTCAGCATGCCCAAAGCATTATGCTAAATGGCTGACAGAACATGCACAGCTAAAAAGCTAGGATAATTATCAGTGTAATTGAGTCATAATTAGCTGCTTTAGTTATTTCTAGATACATTATACAACTTCTAGCTCTACCTCACTCATCTTTCTCTCACTTCATATTTTATCACATTTTATCACGTGCTCATACTTTGTGTGCACTTCTAGAGGTTGTTCAACACAACCTCCATACTTTTTATTTTGTAATTGATTTTACTTTACATTTTAACTTGATTCATCTCTATTATATATACACATATACTGATCTAAGCAGAGCAAGCACTTAATCATGTGACTGTAATTTTACATTGATCATGTTGGCTTATAATTATTGACATATAATTCTTTCACCACTCAATCTTATACTGTATACTATCATGCTCACAATACAAGTTTGCTTTACTCCTCAGAACAAGCATTTTAGTTCACCTTGAGTGTACGATACTCATAGTCATGAGTGATTCATATAGATTATTACTTTTACTTTTATTATTACCTTCATCTTCATCTCCATAACTTGTTTTTATAGCCCCACCTTAATGGACTCTCTTCATTCATTCACTCATTAGAACATTGCACACTCAAATATGCTGATACCTGTAACTTGCCCAAAGCTTATGCTTACTCGCTTGCTTTGTGTCCTCATTGTGCATTCCGCTTTTGTTGTTATTTTTGTTCTCATCACTTTGCTCACTCATTAAGATTACTAGTCAGAGACCCTTACTCATTTATATATCTTAGTAGTTCTTTTGGTTAGGTTTTCCCTCTTAAAGGCACTGCTAACATATCATTTTAGAGCCCACTATGAGGGACAGTTGAGATTTTGTCTAGCCAGCCTCAGTGATCTCTGTGAAGCACTAAACTTCATGATTTATATGTAGAACTTATAGCTGTATTACAGAACCCTAAAAATCTCATAGACAATTTAATATAAATACCTCTTTCAACCTATTTACACTTGCTGATATTGTACTATCACTAGCTGCTTATCACAACAACCTACCTGACCTTTTGCAATCATTAGACCTTAGTCAGTTCTTTTTACTGCCTAATTCTCCACTACCTCTACCCCCTATATATTCAACTTGCTTATTCATTGGCTGCTTGGTTCTATGCTAGACTATCTACTCTAAATACCTTCTACACTCACACTTGATGGTATATCCAGCATTTGTGCATTATTACCTCTCATATTACTACCTTTTAGCTCTATTTTGATATATGTCATAGCCACATCTTCTATGCTATCACATAATGATCAGAACACCTCTTCATTTAATTCTTCTTAGCTATATAAGCTATATTACTACTTTAATGACCTAAGATATCAGTTTATACTGAGATAGGGGAAACAAAGTAAGTGGGTCTCATTGTGTAGCTGCCTCTAGCCCTTTACTATGCCTGCTCTGACTAACTATGTCTAACTAAATGCATTTGGCTACTTTCCTCTTGCTCGATATGCTTAACCCCTACCTGACCTCTACTCCATGAGCTTCCCCTCAAACATGCATGACATCCTCATTATGTGAATATGCAAGCTAACAAACCCAAATATATGTAATTTAAAAAAAAATAGTTGTAAGGGGAATAAGTAATGGCTATCTAGACTGGGTTAAATGTAAAGGTAAAATGAGAATTAAATGATATTACTAGTGATATATGGCAAAAATAAAAGACCATGAAATATGAGACAATCCTAAAGCCCAACTTTATCACTCTCCTTTATCCTCAATCTTATGCAGCAAACTATTCAACCCTCCTTGTTCCTTCTATGAGTGTATCCATTATCCTTGTCTGATTGCCTAACCTCATAACAACACAGATGGAGGTAGCAGCTACAAATTCACTCTACACATTGCGTGCATTGCTGTACATGTTCAACTTTAAGGTAAACTTCTATGAATAGAAGCTTATCCATGCACCTATGGATAAAACTGCTATCTGCCATGATATTCATGTCTATACAAAGTACACAAAGTATATCTTGAATGGATGAGTAGTAGGTATAGTGAACAAGATGAATGAGATAGTGGTTTACAATATAGACGGTGATGATGAGCACTGGCTGCTAATAGTGCTAAAGGTGTAGATGATGGTAAAATTAAGTGAGTCAACAGACAAGAAAAGCAATAAGGATATATTATATGAGAGTATGGAATCAGGAGTCAGGTCCTAGCTACATCAGATTATAACCTCACTGATAGTCTGTGGCTAACCTGCTGAGGCTGTTGTGCATGGTGCCTATTAATTATGAGTATGATACATTAATCTAATCATTTAGATTATCATTATCATTCTATCATGAACATGTTCTGACTCATCGCTAGTTGAGATCCAGCCTGAGGAGTGAAGATTTGAAGATATTGTGCACTAAAAAAAGCTATTCATGGGTACTTTCTGTAGCATTTTTAATGTGTAGGAATTGACAGAGCACTACACAATGCATCGTGGCTTAAACCACTTAGGTACATCTGCAAAAATCTCACTTGTGAATAAGATGTTATTCATACTTATTTATTTTATTTTAGTTTTTTTTCTGTATTTTAATTTGATGCTTATTCATATCTAATTAAAAGTAAATTACTTTTATAATATAATTAATGAATAATGAAACAATAGTTTTAAAGTAAAATATAATTTCTCTATCTAATTTAGTTTAAACCTCATTTTTAAGCAGTCTTGAATGTAGTTTTTGAGCTGATTTTTGACATGTAAGTGAGCTATTAGCTGAATTGGCAAGCGTTGGAGCTTTAAAATATAATAGCTAAGCTTAACAATTTTTATCAACTCATAATATTAATACTCTAATCACAATTGAGCATAAACATAACTGACCAAAGCATATTGTATGGTTAATATTGATTAATGTAGTTATTATTAAGTTTTGCATTTATTGACTAAGTCAAAGTAATTATCAATCAAAAATCTTCAGATTTTAGCTCTTCTCATCAAAACCTTTTTGATGATGTATACTATGTATAGAGTTGATGCATGAAAAATGATAATAGCCAACAATGTCAGGCAGTTGTGAATTTTTGTTATAAGTTAGATTGAGGTCTATATATAAAGTTATGTGGATAAAAATTATAAGTTGAAGTGATGTAGTAGTTAAGAGTGACGAGGTAGTATCTTGAAGAAGTGAAATGCAAGAGGCTTTGGGTTCAAACCTGACAAATGGCAAAAAAGAGTAAAAAGTCAAAATTACAAAAATGGTAAAGAATAAGTGAAGTTAAAAGTGAAAATTAATTTTACTCTTATATTAATAATAAATTAGGCTTATTTATATTTGATACTTATTTACTGCTTATTTGCTACATATTAGACTACAATGGAAAAAAAAGAGATAAGTTAAAACAGAAAATCTCTTATTAGTTGTTATTACATCTTATAATATCTTATTTGCAAGTGAGATTTTTGCAGATGTAACAGCTTGCGAGAAGCCTTTAGTGTGGTCTCAAGTGCACTGTTTCATATTTGAATGAGCTGTTCATGCTCAAATATAACTTCTCCTACATAACTAGCACAAACTTGGCGATCAAATGCAGATTTGTACTTAACAGCATGTTAGATAGCTGCAGCATATCCATTTAGATTCTGCTGTGTGACATATGCTATCTGAGCTGTGACATCCAGTGGCCACAGCAGACTTGTGCTTTCTGCCAAGGGTATTTATATTGTATTAACTACAAGTCTGAGTAGAAGTTCTTTGAGTGAAAACTGAAAGGCTGGCAATAAGTGATAGTTGAGGCAACAAATAGCCTCCTCAAGGTGGTTAGGCCATGTCCTCAACAGCTTCTCAAGGTCCATTGCCTTATACTTATCATCTCTTAAGCCTGGTGTGCATAAACATTTGAGAATATGTAGGAGGAGTTTGTTCATACCTTCTACTAGATTATTAACCTATGATGAATATGTGGCAGTGACATGTGGAGTAACATTCCATTTTATGCAGAAGTTTTGAACTTCCATGTTGTTAAAGTGTTTTCTATCAGACATAAAAAATTCTAGGGCAACAAAATTCTGAAAGATCTGAGATAATGCACTGATTGTGGTTTTAGTGCTACCTACAGTCTTGTAGCAAAAGGCTCAGGCATGCTGTGAATATATATCAAGGTATAGGCCCACTGTATAAAATCTGCCTTTGTCTTCTGGCAAGGAGAGATATTCACTGACAAGAAGTTTGAAGGGATGCCATCTGTCACCAATAATAAAAACTATGAGTTTATTGATTCAGTAGCTATTGAAGGATTTTATACATCTCTTCATTGTTATGCTAGTCATCTGGCAAATTAAATCCTGATTGAGGATATATTGGACAAAAGAGAGCCAAGTTACTAGGATCGGGAGTATTCATCGGCTAATGTTTAAATCCATGCCACTTCCTGAGCTTCAGATGCCTCCATTATTAGGACACTCAGAGGAACTCCCAAAATTGATTGTGAAGAATGAAAGCATCAGTAGAAGAGAGGCACACTCAAAAACTCTCATGATCCATCACTGTTGTATGTAGAAATGCACTGCTGGTCACTCAGTGAAGCTTGCTATAAAAGCTCATCACTGTGGTCTTGCACTCAAGATTGGCCACTAAAAAATTGACAAGGACTTGAAAAGTAAATACAGTCTTTGGATCCTTGTAGCTCACTAGATATAAGCCCATGTCAAGGAGCTGGATGTTC